>JASDQU010242400.1:212195-224383 GCA_032191745.1 Picea mariana | reverse complement strand
CCACCGGGTCTTGCTTGCATCTACCCCTCTTCCCCCTTCACTCTCTCTCCCCCACTCTCCATAATTTCTCTCTTTATATCTCTATACCCCCCTTCCCTCTCTGTTATAGTCCAAAAATGACACACCTATGCATACAAGACATTGGCCCATCCATTTGCATACTTTTCCAGACACATTGTTGAGGTTTCCTTCTAAAAACCCACTTTTTTGGATAATGTACGTGCCCTACTGCATTATTAGTCTGCGTACACATGCATGATGCATGCTAGTTATCCCACATACATATGCTGGTTTCATGATAAGTAGCTTGCGTTTACCTCCAAAAATATAAAATTGTGCAGATTCCAGCGGAGTTTATGGGATATGGAGGGTTTCCTAACCATTTTACCCCTTGTGGCCTGTCCCCAAACCAAATAACCATATTTTTCTCATATAAAAAGAGGTATATGGGATCCATTTAGACATATCAACAAGATAATAAGAAAACTCTGCCAAAATCCTTTCCCTCTCATTGCCCAAGTTTTGCATCTTTCTCTGAGTTTTAGCCTCATCTTTCCCCTCCAGCCATTCTCCCTATCCAAACCTTCCTTCCCTTGATGACATGTTGGTTGTGACAATTCTATGTGGGATTGGTGTATATCAGTGTTCGAAAGCAAAGGTTGGAACATTTCATCTTGTAGATGAATAAAAGATTAATGTTGTCCCAAAACCCTTTGTGTACATGTTCTTGTCTATTTTGATCGTTTATATTTATATTTATGATTTTAAGTGATTGTTAGAGATTGTATATGTTGTTGTGTTGTATCCCTAACCTCTTGTAGGTAAAATTTGGGAGGAGATCTGTGATTTAAGAGGAAAAAACAAGTGGAAGAGGTCTACATCATTCGTAAGGATTCAAGGTGCCCTTCTTAACCTTATCTTCTCTCTTTCTCTTATCACTTAGTCTAGATTGTTTTCGGGTAGATAAGAGATAATTCAGTCTTTTAAGGGAGTTATCGCTAGGCCTATTCCTTAGACCTAGTTTAGGGGGAATTTCCCCATAGTATAATTAGCGAATCCACTGGGGAGTCTCTTTAGGGTCTTACTGGGATATTTTGGTTTGATTTGTTTTTTTTTATTTTTCTGAATTTTCTAAGTTAGGTTGGGTCTCTNCCCATACGCAGGTTGCTCGTGCACAACACACGTCTCTCTATTTTGGAAGGGTTTAAAAAAAAAAAAAACCTTATAAGAAACACTTTGCTTCTTAGTTCGTTTTGAACTCTTCAGAGTCTCTATTGACTCTATTTGGGTAGGTTCAAGGCTCAATTTATCTTACAATTTGTAAAGAATATTTGTTCTTTATTTATTTCTTTTGTTTGTTGTCAAGGTTAGGGTGAACTTATGAGCATTAGATCCTCCTGTGGGTTCCAGTGAATCCATGTTTTCAAGAAGTGGCTTAGGGTCTGTGTCAGTCTTGGGTTTGTTTTCTCTTTCCCTTGATTGTGCTTTGAAAAACAAAAAAATATCATTTTATTGTTATTTTCTTTTCTTAGCATTCAAAAATTAAAAACAATTGTTGTAGTTCATTAACTACATTTACATTTTGTTATGCATTTTGATTGGTATTTGTAGCATAGGTTGTTAATTACAAAAGAAAAGAGTTCCATTTCCAAAGTTTCTTCTACGTTGCTTCCTTGAAAGTTTCGTAGTTTGCATTTGCATTGTGAAATGAAAAGAGCATTCAAGGAAAATATTGCATTTTAGGATCTTGGATAATATTTTGAAAAGTTTGCACTTACAAAGTTTAAAAGCCATTTTTTTAGTTGTAGAATGCAACTTTCTTTTTGCACGGATGTTCTAAAAGATTTTATTTTTTCTCTTTTGTCTCTTGAAAACACCACAAGTTTCACTTCCATACCCTTTTGAGTAAATTAAACCATTTAAAATCAATGATTAACACTAAAATCAATTAGAATTTTCTGTTTATAAGGTACACCAACTAGTCTAGGCTTTAGGGCCTTGAAATAGGTGTGGAGAAGAAACTCTTCAAGGCTGGTTAAAAAAAAAACAAGAGTTTGTGAAAACGAGTGTGAAAGTCCAATTTTGTAAGAGTTAGTTAGGACCCACCTCTAACATAGTGGCTAAGCACGATGTCGTGTGAGTAAAGGTAGGGGAGATAACCCCTCCAAATTTGGACCAAACATAGTGGGGATTGTATATTGAGGGTCATTCTTTGGATTTTCGTTGATCTCATTTGACTACGGAGATTTGTGGACCTCAAATCCATTCAGTATCCTCAGTTGTCTTCCAGGCCATTTTACTTTGGTTCCCTTGAAAGGATTCATACTTTGTTATACTACTCATTATGATCAACCTGACTATCGACTATACCCACCTGGTGACTGACTATGAGCTAGAAAATTAGTTTCCTTTTTGTAGGGAATTACACAGGTGAATGTGGGGGTATACCGAGGTACCTAGGGCATACATTGGATCTCACTTTAAATAGTATACCTAGAGGTTATTTCCATGTTCAAGTTAAACTTGTACTGGTAAGTTGCTTTAGTGTTGATTGACGTAACTCCTCTTCCTTCCTGTCAGTTGATTGCTTGATTTTCCTTTAGGAAATTTAGTGTGAAATCTTTGTTTCATGCTAGCTTAACCTTAGAGTGTCGGTTAATCATTTCACAAGGTGGAAGATCAAGAGCTTCGCCATTCACGTAGGCTTCGAGGCCTGTCGCTGGTTACTTTGGAGCCACCTCTGCCACTGCTAAGGTGAATACTAGATCAAGAGGGTTGTTTTGAAGAAACCAAGCCACTGAAAGTTGTGTCAAAACCTGCGCCTAGAAAAGATACACTTGCACTGGAGGAGTCCACTATTTTTTACCTTGAAGTTGAAGGCTTCAGGCCCTCAAACTCTTCGATCACTAATTGATCAGCGTCGCTACTTATTTAGATAGTCCCTCTTGAGGTGACTTCACCTGAACTTCATTTTGTTATATGAGCGGTGATGGAAGAGACTAGTGTTATCTCTTCTAGGAGTCCACATACTCCCATATTTGTTGTCGTGGGAGGGAGTTTCATGCCACTCCTCCACCTCCACCTATCAGGAATACAACTATCCAGAGACATACAACTTAGGGTAGCGACACAATTCCCTCAACGACTATGACCATTGTTTCTTCTATCTAGAATGTCTCTGGCACTCCCTTTTTAATACAAGATGTCAGGTTTTGACTCTAGTTCTAACTTAACCTACTCTAATCTACATATTGTTGGTCTGAGGGAAGGGAGTTATCGTGCTCCCTTACAAGGATATTTCGTAGGCACTAATACCCTGTTTAATTTTATCTCTTATGGTGGGGTTCATATCCCTCCTTTGTCCCCTTTTCTAGGAGGTGCTTTCCAGCAACCATTCAGGCTTAACAATAGCTCTATCTTGTTCAATGGAGGGAGTCACGAGCCTCAGTCCTATATGAATCTAATAGGTTCTATTCCTTTTTCTTTGTTTTGTGTGTTTGGAAACAACACTTTCTCATCATCCACTTTCTCATCAAAAGGAAACCCTGCATTTGGCCAACCCAACCTTATGCAAGAATTTGTTCCTTCACAGGGAATGATGATAGAAGCTTTCTCCTCACAAGGTCTTGTAAATCCCTGACAGGGATATTTTCCTTTGCAAGGGATGTTCACCAGGGGAAAACCCTCCCACACTCAGTAAAACCCCAAGCAAGGTTTAGTACCTATCCCAGGAGGATCGGCTAGGGGCATCCCCAACCAAGTTCCTTGAAATACCATGTAGGGACAAATCCATCCACAAGGTATGTCATCCAATTACATGAATCTATCAGCGATGAAAAATCAAGTGAAAACTCCTTTTCCTGGCTAAGGCCACCATGGTTTCTACCAAAACCCTGGCCAGAAAGAAAACTTTTCTTGGCAACCTAGTGCTAGTCAAAATCCAGCCCCCTCTTTTCCTTTGAATCCACCATAACCGAGACTACCTTTCCTAACAACTCTTCATTTGCCATAATTTTTGAGGTTGTTGAATGATATGATCTATCATGATATGCGTTGGCCTCCCATGTCAACTAAGTTACCCTTAGATATTCTTAATTTTGAAGGAAATCTTGGCGAAGATCCAGGTGATCATGTTACGACATTTCATTTATGGTGCATGAGTTCGTTTAGTTGTGTTTATTTCAATGCACACTTATAGGAGGTACTGTGAAATGGTATATAGAGCTTGATAGCTCGAAGTATGCCTACTTTAATGACCTTTCTATGGTTTTCTTAAACCATTTCCAGTTACTGTTGATATACGATGCCGACACCGAGTTGCTGGAAAAATTCAAGAAAACAAAAGCTGTCCATATCTCAAATCACATCATAGAATGGCATCGCCAAAAGAGATTCATCAAAGTGAAGGTCCCTCACACATTTTTGATTGAATGGTTCCTAAATTCCTTGGTTCCTTGTGTATCCAAATACGTCGCGACCTCCAGAGTTTTTTTCTAAGAAGAGGCTATTATGAGATCCCAACAACTTGAGATGATTTACTCTCAATCTGGTATGTTGTATGAGATCCTCTGGACACACCACGATCGAATTTCAACAAGACCAAACAAAAGTATGGGCCTCATTTCGATGGCATAGTAGGATCAACACAAAATAATCCCCATATCAGTTGACTAACCATTTGCAGCAGTTATCGATTCAACAGATTGTGGCTAGCCAAAGTCCTGGTTCAGCTACCCTCATAACCCAAATGTCGGATCTACATAGTGTGTAGTCAACAAATCCCAAGGGAAACCAAAAAATCGAGGGAAAGAGGAAATATAAAGGCAAGAAGAGTAATGGGCATAAGAAGGATGTGAATAATGTTGGTGAGGGTAAAACTAAAAAGAGGAAGGTGAAGTTTTTGTGTAATATTTCCACACACGATCACTTGACTCGCCAATTCCCTTAGCTTGAGGAAGCCCAAAAGATAATGGAAGAGAAACAACATGTTTTGTTAACCAACCCTTTCCCATAAGAGAAAAATATGGTTCAAGCTTCCTTATCCATGAATTTTCCCTGGGGAAATCAGGGATCCCCCATGCCTAATGCTAATAATGAAGCCACAAACATACACATGATGAGATCAGATTCTCATCTGTAGACCAGGTCTCACGATTACAGAATCTCAAAATATGTTGAAAAGGGAAAGGAAGTTTCCAACCCACCGCCTCTTCACATTGAGAATATTGTGGGAGAAATTATGGCTCGCATCCCTAAGTGTGCATTTAAGAAGGATTCTCACAACCCGAATGCAAGGGCTTCTCAAAACTACTCCATCATGGAGGAGTTGGCACAAACTCCTTGTACGATGTTTTCTATGGAATTCCTCTAGAGTTTCCCTTCACAGAGAAAAGAATTGTTATATTCCTTGGGTGTTTTCGATACTGCTAACTTGGGAATGATTGTTTTTTACCCTACCAATTATAATCCACATCTGCCTCACCAAGTCTCTCTTCAAATAGTAGTGGTTTTTTCCACTAAATCATTGAAACATAACATTTTTGTAAGGTGGTAGATGAGGGTGCCTCGACTTGCATGATGTCATTGCCATGTTGGAAGGCCATTGGAGAACCTAAGTTGTCTTCATCACTGATGCTTCTAACTAGATTTGACGATTGATCTTTTAGAACACATGGCATAATCCCCTCCCTCCCCATGTAGTTGGAGGGAAAAATCATGTGCATCGAGGTAGAATTAGTCGATACACCTCTTGATTACAATCTCTTGCTAGGACGAAGTTGGACCTATGCTATGACAGTGGTTGTATCCACTATTTTTCGAGTCTTATGTTTTCCTCACGAAGGTAGGATCATAATTGTTGATCATTTATCCTTCTCTCATCTCGACCCTTCATCGAGGGCATCCATTATCCCAATGATTGATAACCTGCATTCGGGTACCATCAACTTACATGTCCAATTGTTACCATATCTAATGCTACCTTATGTGTCGGATTGCTAACCTGCAGTCGGGTATCGAAAAATACCACCTTCAAATTATGTCAAGTTTATTTCGGTTGTCCTCAATCAACCTAAGGCTTTGATCCTTCAAGTCGCTTCTTTTTGAATGAGTTATTTTAATGACCCATGGAATTTACCTTCCCCATTGGATTTGATGGAAGGGGTAGGGCATCCTGTAATGGCTATGCCTCTATCCATTGTTGAGGTTGCACACAACATTGTCCAACAAACCTCGTCTAACCTTGATTTGGCTTCCCCATAGGAGGCAGATCCCATTCTCGAGCCTATTTGGGCTCAAAACTCTGTTACTACTCACAATCTTTTGGACTTAGTCTTTCCCTCTGACGAGGCAATTTTGGAGGAAATGACTGGGCTAGATAGACCTTGGGATGATATTCACCATTGATCTTATTTTTTACCCGAGATGCGGAGAGTAGAAGAAAGAGAGTTCACTACGACCATGAATGGAGATGCCACTTGTCATGTTAACTCTTTGGATATGCACAAGATATATGGTGAGGACAACATGGCAAGTATAGTTGAAACAATTCCTATTGACATCTCTAGAACTCCTGGCATCATTGAAAAATTTTCATCAGAGCGGATTGTTTCTTTGAGGAGATTCAGATCTATACTGAATTATTTAAATATTTTCATGGAATTTTTCTTGGTCTTATAAGGAGATGTCATTCATTGACCCACATATAGTTTAACACAAGATTACAACTTACCTCAATGTTAAGCCTATCTGGCAAAAGCTTCACCTAGTCAATCCTCGCAAGGAAACAACCATAAAAGCGGAGGTAGAGAAACTCATTAAGGATGGTTTCATCTATCCAGTGCAATTGAAGGAATGGGTGTCAAACCCAATTCCTATCAACAAAAAACAAGGTATGATCCATGTGTGTATGGAATTTCATGATCTAAATAAAGATTTCCTGAAAGATAATTTTCCAACCCCGTTCATTGATCAGATTGTTGATGAATGTGCGGGTTTTGGAGTCTTTTATTTTATGGAAGGTTTTTCTAGGTACAACCATATTCAGATCAAACCCGAGGATCAACATAAAATGACATTTATATGTCCTTGGGGTACATTCCCATACAGGAAAATCCCTTTTTGATTTAAGAATGTTGGAGCCACTTTTCATTGGACCATGTCATTCTCCTTCCACGACCTCAAGCATATAGTAGAGGCATATCTTGGATTTTGTTTCGGAGAAATCTAAAAGGTCTTTGGTCTTTGTTCAGATAATTTCAGAACTTTTGGTTGAAAGTGGTAACGATTTTCCTGAAGAGTCATTGATCAATGGGGATATTTTCCTTATTATATCTTTGGACCCTTGTTATGGAGATATATTCATGTACATTCAAACTTTTAAGTTCTCTTCCTTTTCTTCTCACAATGAGCGTTGATGAATACTCCATTAAGTGAGAAACTATCTTATCATTGATGATACTTTATATCATCGAGGAGTTGATTGCATTCTTTGTCGTTGTGTCACTCACAAAGAGGAAGAGCTTGTGTTGAATGACTATCACATTGGAGCATGTGGCAGTCACTTCTCTGGTTTGGAAAATCCAATAAAATTCTTTGCGTTGGACACTTATGGCCCTCGTTGATCAAATATTGTGTAGAGGTGGTCAAGAAGTGTCACTCGTGCTAGATATTCTCTCGGAAGATGCAGGCACACCCTGCTCCCATGTTTCCAGTTATTGTTGTCAGTACCTTCACTAAATGGGGGATTGATTTCACTACATGCTACCTGACATCATCTAGGGGGAATTGTTATATCATCATGGCAGTATAATACTTCACTAAGTGGATTGAGGCCATGCTGACATTTAGCAATGATGGGGAAATGGATGTGCTTTTCATTTTTAACCAAATTGTAACCAAGTTTGGTATTCTGAAAGAGATTGTCATAAACCATGGCAATCACTTACAGAACACCATGATGACCAATTTAACATCAAAACTAGGGTTTAAACAAGAACATTCATCACCTTACTATCCACAGGAAAATGGTCAAGTGGAGGTTGTTAATAAGTCTCTCAAGACTATTCTCCAACAGACTATCAATTTGACCAAGATGAATTGGCATTCGATGTTACTTGGCACTTTGGGCTTATCGAACCTTAGTCAAGACTACTACAATTTTTTCTCCTTTCCTTTTTTATGGGCTGGAGGAAGTATTTCCCATAGAGTGCCAAATTCCCTCTCTTAAGTTAGAAGTGGAATTACTGCCAGACACAACTCCACTTGAAGAGTGTCTCCTATATCTCGAGCAGCTCGATGAGCAGCGTCAAGATGCATCCTTGGCCATCGAGGCTCACAAATAACGGTCAAGTGTCAATATGGTTAGTCTATCCACCCTGGAATTTTCTCCAAAGGTGATCTTGTCTTGGTCTACGACCAAGATAAAGATCCCTTTGGGGCAGGAAAATTCAAACCCTTCTGGTTCGGACCGTTCATTGTTAAGAAAGTTTTAGAAAAGGGTTCTTATCAACTGGTTGATTTCAAAGGTAATTCTTTGTCAGATCCTAGAAATGGGCTCTACCTTAAGAATTATTATTCTTAGCTTGGTCACCTGGGTGTGTCTTCTTATATATAGTGTATAGTTCTATGTATACATTATTTTTTTCTTTTTGTCCTATGGACGTGTAGTTTATTGTGTTTCTTTTAGTTGTGTAAGATGTCAAATGAATCTACTGTCTCTGTTGGGTTTGTGGATTGTTCTAGCTGACACACTCAGAGGATTTCTTCCATAGCTTGGGTGATCATGCCCATTGGTCAGTTGGTGTCTTATGGAGGTATTTTTCTAGGCGAAGAAACCAATAATGTTGTCAAGTATAGTGTTGTAATAGAATTACTACATGATGCATTGTCACATGGTATTTATCACCTCTGGGTTTATCTAGATGCTCAACTAGTCGTGTCTCACTAAAATAGAGTGTACCATGTCTACGATCCCACCTTTCACCGACGATTCCTTATGGAACGTCTCTTCGAACACTTTTTTTCTTATACTACTTATATTCATGTTCCTGGAAGATCTAATCAACTAACTGATAAATTAGCTATTCATGTATTAGGTTGGCATGTTGCACACACATAAAATTAAAATCACACACATACATGCATATGTAAATACATTTGTACAAAAAAATTTAATCCATAAGGAAAAGAGATGTATATATATAATAATATCTCCAAAGATAATGTCATAAGTACAATAGTGGGCCATAAAGCCTCAAATAGAGCTTGCATACATTGTTGGGCTCAATCTCTCACTACATAAGAGAGTACAAAAAAGACTTCCCTCGGCACATATATATGTCCAGTACTAACTATGGTCTAGTCTTGTGGGTTGTAGTGTAATGAACTATGGAATTTGCAAGACGTCGTAGAAACTGAACCCAAGTCCTAAGTACTCCTACCACATGCGGCTACATTGTCGGGGGTAGGTCTTCAATATCTACCATCAACATGGGACGAGTGAGAGCTATCGGGTTCCTCTCCACTTGTCTCAATACTCTCTCATCCTCTCTGATTGGTGGTACTTTCATTGTTTCTTGTATGGCATCCTTTTGAGGACAACGCATGTTATTGGCGAAGTCGGTCAGTTGTACTGGTCCCACATCTATATATAACAGATACTAAGTTAGTAATTTGATGTTACTATAAAAAGGATAATATTTAAAAACTAAAAATAAAATAAATTTAAAAGATAAAAATGATGTGTACCTATCTCTCTTTGCTCCTCGCCAGAGAGCACTGTCACATCAGGATCCCTCATGAAATGGATCCCTACGTAGGAGTAGTCTTCAATCATAGGAATTTGATGGGCCCACCAGTCAAAGAATTTTTTTTTGAAGGCCTCCTGCACTCTCCCTTCACCATGTCGATGAAACAAAGCCACCCATCTATGTAATGTCAAAAAGGAGGAAATATGTCCTCGTACTGTCTCTCGTGGGCTAAGGCTTGGAACTCTCTCAAAAAAGAAAGAGCACAAAACGATCCCAAATACAAAGTTTTATTTGTTCTTCTTTTGTAGTCAGTCAGTTGTTTCTTCATACATGTGAGCATTGTGGTGCTCTAGACAAAGATGGTGGCCTGTAAACACTGATTTTCACAATGCATCTGTGCATGAAAATCCCGATGAAGTGTTGTGGATCTTGTGATCCTCCTATTCATGTAAATTACCATTTGTAGGTTGAGGCTTGTTATCTTATGAATTGGCACCTGAGATCCTAATTTCTCAGTGCTAGCCTCATAGTACATGTCAATATAATCCTCTATGTTGTGTGGTCCTAGAGGAAAATTCCTCAATTTGATCGATTCTCCCCTCCTGGAGAGGACAATCAAAAAATATATATCCTCGATAGTCAAAGTCAATGATTGGACCTCTAGCATGAAGGACTCTGCGTCCAGGTTCCAGTACTATACCAAATTATTGAGTAACATGGGTTGTTCTCTCATGAATGGGAAACGAAAGGAATTCCACATCCGACCTTGCTTTAGCATAACAATGGCCCCTGGATCCTCTTCAACCATTATGTCTAACTCTTCATGTTCTCTCTCTCGCCAATGAACATACATCATGTTGCATAAATTTTTTTGAAGTTAGTCTCTTTTTCAATTTTTTTTGAAGGCTTTAAAGAGATGTACGTGGGTTTTTTTTAAGAAAGTCGTGTATATACGCATGCTAAGTTTTTCTCAGCCCGCATATATATGCGTGTTGAGGCTGGATAGCCCATGTACACGTAGACCTGAATTTTTCCTTAGGGAGCGCACGCTCTAAACAAATAAAGAAACAACAAATGATGAATGAAAATGATGAGATAGGTCATTTGTACTTACTTGGTTCATTTTTGAAGACTTTTCATCCATCGTAGCTCCTTGAATTCACAGTTTAAGGAAGAGGGTTTTTTGAATTTTTTGTTATTTTCCAATTTGCAATGGTTAAAATGAGTTTTCTACCCCTATTTATAGACTTTTTTGGCTCTTTTTTCCCCAGTTTGGTCCTCTTTTTTCCCCTATTCTTGGCTTGGTGGGTGCTTCAGTTTCTTTTTTGGGATCTTTGGGTCGTTCTTGTGAATTTTTTCTTTTGGTTTGGTGTTTCTATGAGATGGGTTACACTCACATCATCCTGCAGTGAAATTTTATTTTTCAACACTTGCATGTAGTTTAGGTTCTCATCACATAACATCTTGCTTTTTTTTAACTTTTTCAGCTTTTTCATAGGATCGATCCCACCAAAGTGTGGCACATAACTTTCTATGTTGCTTTATAAGTTCCTTAGTTAGGTTGTAGATCCTCCCTCTACATGGATGTCCCAGGTAGATCCTTTACTTCATTTTGGTGTCCATGCTGTGATGTTTTCCATAGGCTTGAGAGTCCTTTTAGTCCTGCCATGATTGTGTGTTGAAGCTTCATTCCTCTTCATCTTTTTCTGGCCTATACCTGAGGGAATTCCTAAGAGCATGGTTTGTTGTCTTTCAATCTCACTTAAACTTTAAAAGCGACATCTAACAAGAATTTATTTATTCTTTTCAGTCTCATTTGGATTACTTAAGAAAAGAAACCCCCCATAGATTTTTCTTTAAGCTCTTTCAGAATCTCTAAAATTGAAAATATTGTTGAGTGATCTTGTTGCCCTTCACACTCTTCAAACTAAAATTTGAAGGCACATCTATCTGGTGATAGTTTGCCCCTTTTTTGGTACGAATGGCTATCTTTACCAAAAAGGTACACCCTGGGATCTATGATTCTCTAGGAGAGTATTCTCATGCGTAATTTTAACCCTTTTTCAGGCCCGAGGGACTAAATTGGAGAAAAATGGCCATTCTCCCTGGTTTTGTTTTATCTCTTTTTTGGGCCTTGGAGATTATATATGAAAAAAGAAACCCCCCCAAGTCCTCTCTTTGTCTTCCTCTCTCTTTTTCTTCCTTTCTCCCCTTCTTATACTCTCACACACAGTCTCTCTATCCTCCTCATCCCTTTCTCTCTCCCCCTCTAAAAATATCACACACACTCTCTCTCTATCCCCCTCCTCCCTCTCTCTCTCGCTTGCTCCCACTATCTCTCCTATCTCTCTCTCTCCTAAATATACCCCTCTCTCCCCCTCACATTGTATCCCTCTCCCTATATATCCCCCACCCTCAACCCATTTCTCTCTTTACCTC
>JASDQU010242400.1:201547-211554 GCA_032191745.1 Picea mariana | reverse complement strand
TATTTATTTTCATTTATCTACCCCCCTTCCCTCTCTCCCCCTTCCTCTCACTCTCTCTCTACCCCACCACCCTCTATGTCTCCATCTCCCTCACTCTCACACACTCTCTCTATATTCCTCTATCACCCTCTCACACTCTTTATCTTCCTCTCTCTCTAACCCCCTATATGTCTTCCTCTCTTTTCCTTTCACACTCTCATACACCTTACTTCTACTCCCTTATATGTATTCCTCTCTCTCAATCTTAAACTCTCACACACTATAGAAAATTTGGTACATTGCAAGGAAAGACATGGCCTTGACCTAGACATGGAAAGACCTATACCTAGAACTATACATGGCAAGGCATGGCAAGACCTAAACTTAGAACTAGACCATGACCTAGACCTCTACGATGACCATGACCATGACCTAGACCATGCCCTAGACCAATATGATTACCATGACCATGGCCATGACCTATACCATGAACTACAGCTAGAGATATACCATGACCTAGACCTATACAATGACCATGACCTAGACCTATACCTAGACCTAGACCTAGAATGTGACCTAGACCCCTTAGATCCATCTAAGCCTAGAAATAACCTACATCTGAGTCTTAAAACCCTCCACACCCAAGCCCTAAGTGCACTATGACTATATCTCTTATTAAAGGCCCCACAACCCTTGCACCTCCATCTTGGTGCCCTAACCACTTCTTTATGATTCAAAGCACTTTCAATATTAATCCCTTAGGTCCTAGTTGTCCCCAAATCCCTATACATATTTATTAATTTATTTGTTTCTTTAAGAGCATGCATGTGCTCCTATGACTAGAAATAAATGAGGTTGAGTGTGCTTGGAAGTCATCCCTTCCTATCAGGAAGGCACACATGTTCCTACTAGTCAAGTATATGTTCCAATCCCACTCCCCAACCTCATGTGTCCCAAAAAATTGAACAAGCTTGAAATATGCATGTAGAAATAACAACAACAGACAAGTTTTTGTTCTTTTTTTCCTTTTGGAAAGAAAATTTGTGTCTTCTTGTGTAGTTGGTAGACAAATTTTGAAATTGTAAGAAAATTATTTGTGGAAAGCAAACAATTTTGTGCAATTGGAAGATAATTGTTAGTGGAATACAAAGTTGTGTCTTCTTGTGTATTTTGTAGAAAAAATTGTTCAATTGGAATACAAATGTCTATGGAAATCTTGTTTGTGTCTTCTTGTGTAATACCAAGAAAACTTTTTGTAATTGGAAGACAATTGTCAGTGAAAAGTAAACTTCTTGTGGTGTCCTTGGAATAAAATTGTTCTCTTTAAACATGGGGAACCTACAAAATTGAAGTAGAAAGTATTCCAGGAAAGAAAAACCCATTGAAAATGTAAATGAAGAAAGAGAAAGGAAAGGTTAGGTATGTTAAAACGTAGGCTTTTATCCAATGGAAATCCAATTTCTAGAGGAACAAATGTCGCTATTGTTCCTCCTCCATCAACATAAGAAAATCCCAGGATTTCAATAGATACCAATCTAGTTTAGACTTTTATTGAACCTCTAATCACTATATCATCAAGATTAGTTGTTGTGGTTGACTAGATGATGGAGCATTTTCTTGGAGATGATTATACAATGGATGAAATTAGAGAGGCAACTGGTGCAAATCATTATGGCGAAGAAGTTCCTATGCTACAACCTCTTGTTAGACAATTAGATGTTCCAGAAACTAGTCATGGGCATGTCCACTCTCCTCTTAGAATTGATCTTCCAGTGATTGAAGGGGAAAGAAAAACTATGTTGTTAACTCCACAACAGGTAGGTCAAGAGTTTTAGAATACAGGTTCATCGTCCCTACCTAGATTGAGCAATGTGTGGAAAATACCTCCTAAACACATTTAGGTGGCTGAAAGTGGTATATCATCACTTGAAGGTAAGTTACTTAACTAGACTATTCATTATCATTCTTATAAAATCATTAAATGATATTTTGAACCAAAATTTGTTGCCACTAAATGTAAATTACTTTTGTCTTTGTTAAAATATAGAAGTTTGACCATTGTTAGGATAATTTTGGCCATTAAAATAGTTAAAATTTTAGAAACAAGAAATCATATTGTTAGAAACCCTATGGATTGTTTTCAAAAAATTGGTAATAAATATCATTCAAAAGACTGTAATGCATCCTGACGTGTCTTGTCACAATCAATTATTAGCAAGATCACAAGAAAACGTTTTTTTCCCAACAAACCTCTCATCTCATGAAATGCAATATCAAAACCCTTATAAAGTATTCTAATAGAGGAGATAGACTTGACACAAGTGGCCCAACAAATTTGTGGGCCTTCACTAGTAGGCTACCTCATTTTGATACGAACTTAATTGGAGAAGCAAAGGGACTAGTGCATGAATTCTAGCATGAGAACACTAGGTCTTCTTCCAACCAAAAATATTTAATAAAATTGAGAAGGGGATCTAGGTACATTGAAACCCATATTAAACACTTTCTTGACATGAAACTTTCTTGACATGAAACAGACAAAATTGTATGAGAGATTTAGGACAATACATAGTGAACTTAACTTGGGCCAAATATATTTCATAAATGCAAGACTTGATATGTTTGAACAAACACATTTCATAACACATGTTGTTGTAGATATCACATTGAGTATGGTTATTATTATGGCAGACATATATATATTTTTCGTGTAGTGCATAACACCCTTATGCAGGAATTATCAGTTATATTATTTCCATCATCATATAGAGACTTTATTCACAACATATTGTGTACTGGTCCAAAATGTTGTAGATTCTATCAAAAATATTGCTTAGATGGACATGCCCCAAGTGTGGTGGAATATCATTATTGAGTAAGTGCATCCATGTGAGCAATGGAAACGAAATGGAGAGGAAGGAGGTTCAATTGCAAATATTTAAATATGTCGCATATGATATTGATGGAGGGAAAGAAAGAAAAAGGATACAATTGGTGACTTCCCATGTACGAGTATGTGACTTCATCAAGGACTTCTTCAAAAAGACACAACAATATATTCAACATGCCCATGTGGCTTGATGGTAGGATGAGAATTTTAGAATATGTAGAGATACATTTCCCATTGGTATTATCTTATCAGTGGTTGATTTTGTTGAGAGCTACACCCTTCAACTAAAAAATAAGATTCAAATCCAATATTATCACTCAGATAATGTTAGCATAATGCTCCATATCACATATAGCAATGGTTAGATAATAACGAAGAAAACATAGTTATATTGAAGGAGTATCACTTCTACATAATATATGATTGGTGCCATGACTTAGCCTACATACAACATAACTTTCACTTGTCTTACAATCACCTTAAGGAGAAGAACATACAAATGGATTAACATTGGCTTTGGTCAGATGGTTGCATGGGCCAATTAAAAAATACTCGTGTATTTTAATGGTTTTGTATGTTGCACAAAAAAATCAAGGTACCACATATTTGGAACTATTTTGAGTCTAGACACGAGAAAATGGAACATGATGGACCAAGGCCATGCATCAAAACAACATTAGGTGGGAAAGAAATGAGGTTCACAACTACTTTGCTCATTCGAGATGTAAAATCCATTGTTGAATGGTGTTCTCCAGTAATGGGAGAGGGAACAAGAACATGTCAAGACCAATAACCCAAGAAAGGACATGTACATAAATATTTTTGGGAGGAGGTTAATTTATATCGATCACAATGGTATGAATGAAAAAAAATGCAGGGAACTCATGGATTCCATTTGGTTCGAACATCAGACAATGCAATAGTTGAAATATGGTCGAGAAAATTCTCTTTTCTTTTGGTCCATGTAGTAGTAATGAATGGGATGATTGTGAATCCACATATTGGGTTGATAGATGGGATCATGTATCACTCCCCATTGGTCAACGTATAACTATGGAATTATCCCAATCGGAGGAGGACCAGTCAAATATTTTAGCAGATTATGATCACATTTCAAATCTCATAGTTCCAGGTTCATTGAATACCCTATTAAATTTTGAATAACTAGCATCAATGTTTTATGATTTGATAATTTAGTGGACTCACATGTTGGCACTCCATTTTTTTGCAGGGCACATATACGCAGTGGTCACCCCAAAAGCTAATGAATGGGGAATTGACTATTGGTTGGCATGTTTCTTAGAGGGAAAGTATATCGTAGTCCTCTCAGTAACAGACTTCGAAGGAATTGAATTTTTGATTGGGTCGATGGTTATTAAAGGACAATATATGACATAGGATGAAATAACACAGAATAACGGCAGTTATGTATTTCAATATTATAGACCATGTGAAGTTGTATACCACTTTACAAACTTGGTTGTTGGTACAAACCTCCAACTACAAATAATTCCAAGTATGAAATCATCAAAGGTATGATACTTATTACCTTACTTTGAGCATGAGAAGTTAATGGAGACCATTAATATTAGAAGTGATCTCGATGGTCTATTTGAATGACCATAGATATGTAAAAGGAATAATTTAAAAAATGTTTTAGATTTATGATCGATTGAAATTTTGGCTTCATTTTATGGTTTTTATGGTATTCTTTTATTTTGTGGTTCATTTTTTTGTTAGGGAACCATGTATACCCTTGCCTTGTATTTTCTTTCCTTTCCTTGCCTTTCATTTCCATTTATTTCCTTGCCTTGCCTTTCTTTGATTTTCCTTGACATGTCTATGATCTGGATTATTTTTGGCATGAAATGAGAGCAGAGATATAATAAAGAAATGCACAGAGATATCGCATATATTCAATAATATAATAGAAATGTATCAGAGATGCAACCATAAACACAGATATACAGTAATACATGATTTCTATCAATGAAAGAAATGTACAGAGATTGTAAAAATACAGAGTGAAAGACTCACTAGAATGGTGGCAGCTTATCTCTGAGAAGAGATGTGATGGCTACTCCCATTCGCAAGAAGATTATTATAATGAGGATCTGAAAACCTTTTTACAATAAACAAGAATGCCAAAATCCCTAGACATCCAAAAACCTAACCCTAGGAGATGAAGCGCCAAAAGTCATGTGGGCCCCGTTTGGGTAAGTTAGTACATCAACTTCCCGGGGTCGTAACTATTGCATGCGATCTCTGTTTTATGCGTATGATAGCCCGTTGGAAAGGCATCGTCGAGGAGATTCATTTTAGGTACAATATCAAAGGAACTTCCATATTGAAAACCTGTTTACCCAAAAAAAAATATCGTTTAGTTCCCTAAAATGGCCCCGGAAGTTAAAACCTACTAAAAATAGTAAATTACCAAAATTGCTAGAAAATTGTTTTGAGCTAGTTGGAAAGGGTGGGTGGCCACCAATATCCACCTGGATCAATACTCCCTCCTTAGGAAGAAATGGTCTCCATTGCATTGAGTGCCTGGGGGAGAGGAAAAAGCCTTTGTTGAATCTGATCTTGGTGAGTTGCTTGCCTTGCTGGAGACGTTTCCTTGCTTGGTTTGTGGAAGGATATCATGAGCATGTGGCTGGAAGGGTTGGACCTTTTAAACCAGTCTGGATACATGATATTATTTTGTGTAGAAGGAATATTTACACTTTGTTTCAATCTTGTCGACCTGCTTCTGTTGGATAGAAGGTGTTTGGGCTGAGGCTGTAGTGGTTGCAATATCCTTATGTTCACCTTTTGAATAGATTATGAAGAAGCTGATTTTTGTAGTATGAGATACTACCTTGCAGAACTGTTTAGGTGGAATAGTAGTTGGAACTACCTCCTGGTATTCTGTAGAGATGACCCCCTAGAGAAGCAATGACACTACAGGGTTGAGACTCATAAACAGCATGGCGTCTCCACATATATGGTTGGCCCAAGAGAACATCACAGACATCCAGTGGGGAAACATCACATAATACCTCATCATTGAAGGGCTGGATGTAGTATGAAAATTGACACTGATGGCTGACAAGATGATCTCATCCTTGGCGAAGCCACCCAATGTTGTATGGTTGTGGGTGTGGTGTTGTCGACAATCCCAACTATTTGATGACCTCTGCTGAGATGAGGTTCTTTTGGCTTCCACTATCAACAATAAAATGTAGTGGGGTTCCCTTCACCCACATTTGTGAATGAAAAAGGCGTTCCCCCTCTTTAGGATCTGTTGGTTCTTCTGGTTGAATTTCTACGGTCGTGACAATAGAAGTGGGGTCTGCGTCGATGATCTATATTTTACTAGTATTTTCATAATCAGATTTTGAATTAGGGTTCAACTCCTTGTCTTTGATCTCAGCCACCAATGACTATTTTGAGCGACATTCATCTATGTTGTGCCAGGGGATTTCGTGGAAATCGCACCATTTTCTAGTGTCCTTCTTCATCTTCTCGTGACCCTTCTTTTCATGTGGCTTGGACTAGTTTTCAGGAGACTGTTTGTTAGGATCGTCTTTGTCATACTTTGGTTGTTGCGGATTTGCAGACCTAGACTCCCATTTGTTCTGGTGCTTAAATTTCTCCTCAATTTTAACATCATATCAATAAGTAGCACCGAGTGATGAGATGTCCAGAAAATCCATTTCAATTTGGATGTATCTTTGTAGAGCCCCACGGTATTTTAGAACCAAATGTCGTTCGGATTCTTTGATACCCAGCTTGGTGCACAAGGTATGGAAGGTAGTGGTTAACTCCATAAACGTTTGGACCTTCTCTTGCCGCAATGTGGTCCATCTCATGTACTAGTCCTCATAGTTGCCAACAGAGTAATATTGTTCCTTTACCGCATCCACAAAGAAATCCCAAGTGCGCTTGGCCCCATATATTCCAGAATCCTCTGTGGAACTTTACTCCTAGTAAGGTTCCCACCAATGTTTGACATGAGAGAGAGATTTAAGGAGTGCGAAGGTGATCTTTTCTCTATAGGAAAAATTGTGAATAGAGAAACAACCTTCTAGCATATTTAACCATTTGTCTAGGGATTCTGCATCTACCTATCCTTCAAATGCAGGAATATGAAAATTAACTTGTACCTTGAAAGGCGAGGTTCTTCCAAATTGGTCATTTGATGAAGATGCACCCATTGCTATCAGTAGGCATTGAAGGATGTGGGAAAAATTCTCCATCATTTCATCCCTCTGTCGCATGAGAGCTTGCTCAAGCAAAATATTGATAGGATCGCTTGCTTCATCGTTTTTCTTTTCTTCCGCCATGGAGGGTTTATTGGGCGTGTGAGAGAAATTGTCTTCAAGAGAGATAAGATCAAGACCCAACTTTCTATACTTGTACCTCGTCGGGGACATGCACTGAAAAATGATCCATAGCAACCTACTTTGATACCACTGATCCAGACTATTTTCGGCATGAAATGAGAGTGGAGATATAATAAATAAATGCACAGAGATATCACAGATATTCAATAATATAACAGAAATGTATCAGAGATGCAAACATAAACACAGATATACAATAATACATGATTTATAATAATGAAATAAATGTACAGAGATTGTAAAAATACAGAGTTAAAGACTTGCTAGAATGGTGGCAGCTTATCTCTAATAAGAGAAGTGACGGCTACTCGCATTCACAAGAAGATTGTTGGCATGTTTTACAGGCATCTTATGCTTGTCATTGATGGAAAGTACAACAATGATGATGGTTTGAGTACAGGAAGAATGTAACAGACGAGCACCAAAAGTATTTTGGGAAGATGCTGCAGAGCAAGCTCGATAAGATCATAAGAGATAGTGCAGATGATGGTTGGTATGCTTTATAGGCAGTATGTTCTTGTCACTGATGGCAAGATCAGAGTATGCAGCAAAGGAAAAACAAGGACAAAGTAAGCTCAGGAGGAATTAGTGTAGATTCGAATGCAATGCCTAAGCTCGGGAGGAGAAGTATCAATGATCGTTGGATCCCATTTAAATTCCTGAAAGAAGGAGGATTGTCAGATCAGATTATAGACAAGAAGAATGCATAGAATAGGAGGACAGATCTCAGGCGTCAGATCTGAGCATAAGTTCCGACCATCGTTGGATCAGAAAGAACCTACACGTTCATTAAAGTGCACGATTGAAGCGATGGTCCAACTCCATTTCGGAGTTTTGGCTGTCGGGATTTTGGATATCGGGAGATGGAAATGTCAAGGTTATTTACAACATGAGTCCCGAAATCATGAAATGCGAATTCCCGAAACAGACACATCAGCAAACCACGTCAGCTAAGAACACGTGGCACAACTAGGCAATGACAAGTGTCAAGTTGGTTCAACATTTTAGGCACGTGTAAGTCATGAATTAGAGTGACACGTGGTAGTTATTAGACACATGTCAATCCATGTGTAACGTTAGCAGGTTTACATCACTTCAGGGTTTCGTGAATCACGACTTGGAAAGTCAAGAAACAATACCACAGGAATGTCGAAATCGCGATATGATCAGAGCCGTTGATTCAAGATCTGATCTAGACCGTCGAATCATAGGAAAAGTGCCAAGCGATTGGAATTTCACGACTTGGAGTGATGAGAACCTCCATCTAAGGAATTGTGACATGCGAATTCACGATGAGATTTGGACCGTCAATACACCAAGATTCTGGACCGTTGATCTAAGCTCCATCTCGAAGTCTCACCTTTCACGATTTGGAGTGACGAGAACCTCCATCTAAGGAACAACAAGATGCGAATTCACGATGAGATCTGTACCATCAATTCATCGAGATCGTGGACCGTCGATCAGGGTCGATGAAGGTCATAAGTTCGCGAAAATACCGAAAATTTGAAATGGATGTAGCATGTGGTCACATCGGTGGAAGATGAGGGAAGGAGCTAGTGCAGACAAGATCCTTTTCGGAGTTTCGGGGATCGTGACTGGGAATGTCGAGGCACTTGGTCACATGAATTGTGGAATGCCGAAATGATGAAATGAATGCAAGATTCCATGGAGCCAATCCAATGGTGCAAGTGAATTTAAGTATGATCGGAGGTCTAATGTTGCTCTTCACAGTGTAACTGCTAGAAACCATTGATGGTTTCTGCCAGAAGATTTGAAGAGACCTTTGTGTGATCACTAGAGGAGCTGAAGGGTCTCCAAGCTTCTTCCAGTGAATGAAGATGATTCTTAGAAGGGACTGACAAGTGGATGAGCATTGAATTTTGTAACTGAAGCAGAAAGTATAAGCTCGACTATGCCAGAGAAGATGAAGAGTCTCAACTGCCAGAAAGGCTGAGGAATCTCAGCATGACATCCAGTGATGCTGAACGCATGGGAAAACTTCCAGAGAAGCTGAGAAGTTGTAATGATGATCAGACAGATCACTCACTGTGAAGAGATGTAGAATCATTACGCATATGGCATGCACAAGGTGCACAGAAGCTATAAGAACACGACACAGAGAAGTGATGAGGTTGTTGTTGTTGAGGTGAAGTAATGCATGTGTGAGGAAGTAAAGAGGTGGTGCAGCAGCTGAAATGGATAGGAAACAAAAGGTGCATTGAATGGGAATGGCACACAAAGCACAAAAGGCAGAAGAATAGAATGGGTAGCGGATGCATGCTAGAAGACAGTGAAGAAGACTGAGTAGCAAAATCTTGCAGAAGAGTTATGATACTGGTAAGCTGTTATTGAACACTATATTACTGTAATTGGTTTCAGTATTTCATATTTATATTTTAGGGTGATTGGGAGGTGCTAGGGAGGACTGGTGTCCTCATAGGTTCAAGTGGGTGCTTGAACACAGGGAGTTGTAGCTTCCTTCTAGTTGGTGCTAGAGAAACCAGGGAGTTGGTGCTTCCTTCTAGTTGGTGCTAGAGAAACCGGGGAGTTGGTGCTTCCCTCTAGTGGGTGCTAGAGAAAATAGAGAGTTGGTGCTCTCAGCAAGTTACAGCTTGCAAAATAGAGGTTGTAGCCTCACATTGAGTTGGTGCTCAATTATAGATGATGTACAAAACTTAAAAGACTGCCTATCATTTCGAAGAAGAAGAGGTTTTCTCCCTTTATGGGTTTCCTCGTGAAAATCTGTCTCT
>JASDQU010242400.1:179549-190925 GCA_032191745.1 Picea mariana | reverse complement strand
TGTTGGTGTATTTAAGCCGAAAGTATACAAATCTCACTTATGTACATCATTTACAAATTGCAAGTTTTAATCGAAACTTACTAAATCAATGTAAAAATAGTTTGATTTCGAGAAGCAGATAAATAAAGCACATTTAACTCTTTTCTGTTTTCTTTCATAAATCTAACTAATCTTGAATTGGATAAACTACGAAACGTAGACGTTCAGATAGTCAAAAGCTGAACCATACATTTTGGTTTCACTAATATGTAAATGACAGAATTAAGAAAAAAACAAAGAGACTAACCTGTCAGTGAGTTATTGAGGTGTATCCAAGCATCTATATGAGTGAGGGACATCCAACTGCCACACCCAAGAGAAAAATATGCAACAGACTTTATGACTATTCTAAATAAATTTAAAACATAATTTGACAATTGAGATTTAATGGAAGAGGAGGAAACACAAATATAACCCCGTGATCTTATAATTGCACACAATTACAACAAGATAAATTTGGAAGTAACTTATGCATTTCATCAGTCAGTTAAAATTCAAAGATAAATCCACTCATTCTAATTGAAGATATGATCACTATAATTATATCTAGAGCAACAAATTATAGATAGTATTTATAATATAAACATCCCAAACATCATAGATCATTCATTCTAAATCTATTAGACCCATTAATATATTATGATTAACAAAACATAAATGAAAACATCATTAACAAAAGGCTAAAGCCAAAATGCATATATGTTGTTTCATTAAGTCTTGGGATCACTCGTCCATCTTTTGCCCTCAGCCAAGATGATTTCCATTACAAAATATGGAGTATTTAAAGAGTATGTGAAAGCTAAACTTCCTATCTTCTAAGATAGGATCATATCTCAAAAATATCTAAAAGTTACAAATATAGAGGGCTTAGAGCCACTCAAGATCAAACTAAATCTTCTAAATTTATGAGAATTTTCTCCTATTTACAAAATAAGCAAAAAGAAGGTAGTTGATTGACTAATTACAGCATGCTTCATCCCATGAGATCATCATCAAATACATCCCATCCTGAAAGAAAAACGAAATGAGAAAGTAAAATATTTTATTAACTAACAATTCCTAAATTTTATATGAGAATTGTCTTGGCTACAGAATCTCTCGATTCTATAGCCAGTCTTATTATTGGTAACAGAAATCTAAATCGATCTAGATTTGATTAGAAAAATAACAAAAATCATGACTGTGATAAAAACCAATCTTACCATTCAACTAATAACAAAATTCGAATCGCAATATCTCATAATTGATCATGGCCTTGACCTGTCAACGTTTTTTATAATGATATTGCCTGTCCTTTTCAAACTCTTTGTTTGTCTTTGTGCATTGGCCTTGAGTCCACTATTTTCATTTTCCAATGATTCATTGAGAGTCGTGAGAGATTTGATCCTTTCTTGAAGGATGGGGATGTTTGTGTAGTATTGACCTATCCAATGTAAACAAACTTCTCAATGTACAACAGGGGCAATTAGTTAAGGAAGCGTGTAATTGTGTGCTAAAACACCACTACTATCCATTGTCATCCTCTGACCGAACTTGATACCTATAAATTCCTTGCTATCTTTTAAACATGGTGGGAGATTACTGACATAATCGAATGGTTGATTAAGACCCGGTTTGGAACAATTCGGATCTTCCTCAGCCAGAAACTTTTCAATCTCGGAGTCGGATTCCTCATGGATCTCAATTGATTTGATCGAGCTCACATGAGATTTGGATTTATTTTGCAGACTCCTTGAAATGAGTCAGCCAACCCTCTTATTACGAAACCCTTTTTCTTGATTTTTCTTTGGTTGTTTGTGTGGGCATTTGTTGTTGGTTTTTACAGTGGGTTTATGGCAAGCAATTTGTTCATGCTCAAGAGTTTTAATAACCCTAGAACTAGCATCATGTTTCTCACATAAAGACTGATCAGGCAATGCCCTTTCACGAGGGTTTTCATACAAGAAATCTGGCCTGACACTTGAGAGCTCGAGAGGTTTCTCTATCATAGATTTATCCACCACAGGGGTATCTACATGATTTATTGTAAGAAAGCCATTACGAGTTACGAAACCGTCCCAATCGTCATCAAGTGCTTGAAAATGATGAAATAACAATAATTTAATCAAACCATGATGAAAGAGGCTTGAATCCAAGTTCTACCTTTTGTATTTCTTTGACATTTTATAAAAACTTCTTAGCAGGTAAAACGACATGCTTAAATGGAAGATAATAAAATGCATGAGCAATCATATGTGGTAAAGGAAAACCAAGCCATAACGGCCTTCACTAGTAACAAATTGTCTTAAAATTGCCAACAAACCATGCCATCTAACCTTGAGTAGGGAGACCAGAATACCTTTGTCACAACATTCGATTTTTCTAGAGGTGACGAACAGACTCCAGGGTATCTCGTCCAACTTCGAATTTTCAAACCACTTTTGACCAGTGAGAGGAAGCCATGTTGCTTCGCTTAGAAATTCTTCGGTGATCTCACACTGAATATCACCCACTTTGGCTCTTCATCCATCAAATGTAAGGGAAAATTCTTTGGCTACTCGCAAGTTATAACCATGGAATTTATTAATAAACATATCCCAACCCTAGCTCTTAAGATCCTCACTCGCATCATCATACAACAACAAAGTTTGGGAGCCATTTGGCTCAAATCGAATGACAAGGGCCATAAGGGTTTGAACAGATGGTAACAAAAGCGACCCGAACTCACTGTGGGCTTAATAGGTAGTAGAAACAGAGGAAAGTCTGAGCCAAAAACAAAGGAGAAAAATGAGCAATCACTCTAGTGCGACCATAATGTAAGCATAAGGGTTTCACACATGAAATTCGGGCACTTCTGGTGATAAACGTTTTGGATACAGAGCATAACACTAGATCTTGATCTGTCATGAGAAGCCTGTCACTTCCACTTGCCAGCTAAAAACGAGGTGCAGGGTACGATCATAGTGTGATCAATTCGCATAACATGTAATTGGTATATTTGATTTACAAAGGTTAAAAAAAATGGATATGTTTTTGCAAACCAATGCCAATCTATTCTTGGTATATTTACAAAGGATCCAAAGTATAAGCTTACAATCCAAGAGCAACTCAAAATAAGTGTTTCATTGATATATGATAATCTCAAAGAAAAACAACATTCATTAAAAGAGGTGTAAGCACATTGACCCTTTTAAAGACCAAGCCTTAGATAAAATTGCAATACGATTTTAATTTTTAATGCTTCATTCATGCTTTCAATCATGAATGAAGCATGAAAACGCAAGATAAAAATAAATAGGAACAATCAAAACATCCTCTTTACAACCGAATAGTCACCTTCAAATAGAAATATTTACAGGATGAGGTGTAGGCAGCTACAGGAATTTTCATTTGTCACTTTAAAAGGAAAATATTATGTAGGCTTTCCAACACACCGTTAGAATCTTTTCATCAAAGCTTTAGGACTTTTGCATTAAATCTCAATCGGATCAAAAACTACAATCAATAGTCACTGTCTACACTATTTTTCCAACCAACCTGGCTTACATTTAAAAGAAGAAATATATGGATAAGAGTGTGCCTCTTTGGCTGCCCTGCCCTGCCCTCCAACTACTATCCCTAGAATCATGGATCTGATTTCCTTGAAAGGGAACAATAACTTCAATGGATTTACTAAAAATAGAAAACCCGACTTTGCCAAATCATAATTGTAACCGAAATATTATTTAAAATCATTGATCATGATTAAAATTCAACCATATGATTGTGATAAGTCATCATGTGCATTGCTGGACACTCTGTCACCCCTGCACAGCAAGTTTGCTACGCAACAGTAACCTACAACAAAAACGCAACAAATTGCGCAACAAACTGGGAAAATAGGTGTTAATGATGACATCATATCTCACGAATAAAAAACTATTTTGAAAAATGGAGAGAGGTTTTTGTATTTAATATTTTTATAAAGAAACACCTCTCTCGGTTTCCTGAAATTCATCTCCAGATGGCTGGAATACGTGTCGAAAAAAATGTCTCAAACAGGAAATCATGAAAGCTGAAAAATAAGGCTCAAATATTCGTTCGAATCTCCCAATCAGTGACATATTTTTCAAATCTGAGAGAGGTTGTTATTATTTGGTTTGTTATAGACAACAACCTCTCGGGGAGTTTCAAAATTTCTCTCCAGTTGGTCAGAAACTGATATTTAATTTGACCACTAAACCAGTCATTTGCGCAACATGACCTGTAGCCCGTGCACAGGAAAATCCTCTGCGTGACAAAATCCTTTGCGTGAAAAAATACTTTGCGTGACGAAATCCACTGCGCGATGACATCCTCTACGCAACAACATCCTATGCGTGACAACCCACTACACGACAAAATCCACTGCGCGAAAGAATCCTTTGCGCGGTGAAGTGCTCTGCACAACGCTTAGAAAATTTTGCAGCGCATAGTTGAAAATGGAAATGGAAATAATAAATGATAAGATTCCTTTTGAAACTAACCCTTGGAGATGTTAGATGATGCCATGCATAAAAAAAAATATGGGTGCTAACAAACATGACTTTGCAAATTGTTGACAAACCTCTAAACTTAGCCATGAAAATAATGGTTCTAACAAGTGTAACCACAAGCTTAACCAAAAGACGCTAGAGTTAAAGTTTCATACCCCACGTGATTTAAAAACTTTTAAACCCAAATGTAATATTACCATAGAATATTCTGTCAGATTTCAAATAAATAAAACAAAATTTAATATTACATCACTCCAGTCATAACACATATCCTCTACGCATGTGATACCACCGACAAGAATCTAGACCATCCGATCTACGATCAGATCCCAAACATACAACCCAAAACTCATTTTAATTTGAAACTTCGGTCTCGTTCCTCCTCATTAACCTCCAGACTTGTTCCTTCATCGATGTAGTTATCCACCATAGATCCAACCTCCATTAAGATCGACGGTTCACTGTTGGACTTTTGTTTTTACAACTTTTTCAGGATTTTTGGTCCTTCTAATCAATGGTTGTTATGAAACCCATCCTTCAAATCGACGACACTTGTGCATCAGTCTTCTACATTCACGATTCACTATTTAACTTCCTTTATTCTCTTTAGGGATTCGATTTAATTGACCTTGCATTCGACATCCATCATGATCTCCTGTAATTTAATGTATATATATTCATCGAGACCGGAAACACTTGGTTCCACATAGATTTTAACACACAATATACATCATAACCTTAATGATAGGGTTTTGACCATTTCAAACAGATATTTCTCTAAGCTCAAAACAGAGCTTTCCACACTATATTTATTCAATCTAAATAAACTATACATAGCCAAATAAAACCTGATTATTTGACTGTAAACCTCTTCTTCATCCTTAGGCCTATTTTACACTCAAATGGCCTCTTATTGACCCTCAGGTCGACTCCCCTGACTGACTCTATAACTTTTTTTCCTACAAAACTATAACACATATACAAAAGGATACTGAACTGACAATTGTTCAGATCCTAGAATAACTTCAACAAACTCCTAAATATCTTCTGAGATCCACAAATCTCTCCAAAATATCACTAATATCTCTCACATAGATAATCTTAGGATTTTACAAATATTCAAGAGATCTACTCATTCTAAAATCTCTCAACGAACAAACTCTCACTCACTCATGCTCTCATGTATTTGAGAACAATTACAATTAAATTGCTCATTATCAATTTCAACTCTTATCCTAATTTCATAGGAAATACATAAAATCAAGACTTTGGGAACCAACTCCCTTGTAAACACAAGACCCCCTAGTCTAATCAAATATAGAATGATGTTTAGTGCAGGATGCTCCTGCATCACGGGGTTTCTTTCTTTTCTATCCATGAGTTTTTTCTCTTCTCTTTAATTAAGTCAATATTTGGCTCTTGTTTTTTCATGGTCTGAGCATTCCAAAGCTGTTATATGTGTAAATTTTGACTATGTATGGATTGGTGGTTAAGTGTTGGTCTCTGTGGCGTTGTATTTGAACCATTCACATTGAAAAGTTGTGTGGATGTCTCGTACTATATATGGTATTCGTGATTTAATTGTGGGAAAGAATACAGTTGGGGAAAATCTCGGGCCTTCCTTGCCTCTGGTTTCTTATTTTGGGTTTCTTCCCCAAGCATACCATTGCTCCTTACTTGTGGGTTATATGGACACTCTGCCTGTCATTTAAGTTGTTGGTTTTTGTGCCCATTGTGCCCGCGTCCTTGTAACAACTCTGTGAATATAATTTTGAAGTTTTGTAGAGGTATTAAGCTTCTCGTGCTCCTTTTGGCTAAACCCTCAATTTGGTCATCTCGTCCCCCTCCACCGTATTAATCTTCACTATTGTGTATTGAACCCTGTGTATTGGAAATTATCATGGAAGATGACCCACCTAGAATTTAGTAAAGGCATTGTTCGTGCTCTTTTTTTTGGTCACGGGTTTGATTGATTATTTGTTGTGCGAATGTGGAAGGAATGTTGAACCCACTTATTCATTTGGTAATACAGTCTGTCACAAGGAAAAATATGGGGTCGATGGCAATGTTGCAAAAATATTGATAAGATGCGACTTGATATGTTTAGTTTTCATATGCGAAGAACACCTATGTATGAATTATGTATGCTCAAGTGAAGTTTTACGAACCATAATGCAATAAAAATGGGAAGTATGGTTAGTTGTGGTTTCAGCCGAAGTTTTATTATACACACGGAGCCCTTTGGATACTTTGTGGGACCCTATAGGTTTAAGCAATACTGGGTTGATATTGTAGGCTAGAGCCTGTCCACTCCTTGATTGTTTATTGCGTTGTATGTGATTATTATTATGTTGTTCACTCCTCGACTCTGTTATATACAAGCAATGTTATTATTGTTAAATAATTCTTGGGAAATAAAATATAAATTGGTTACTATGCAATGAACTTTC
This sequence comes from Picea mariana, assembly GCA_032191745.1. Classification (NCBI taxonomy): domain Eukaryota; kingdom Viridiplantae; phylum Streptophyta; class Pinopsida; order Pinales; family Pinaceae; genus Picea; species Picea mariana. Next base: position 183,943 of record JASDQU010242400.1, on the reverse strand, counting down.
TAAGGAAAATGAGCAGCCTTGAAAAGAAACACCAGTTCTGGGTTGATTTTTTTTGGGGAAACAGAGTGTTGTTCAATTTTGAAACAGTAAGAGATGGTGATTGTTAATTGATGGCGAGGATGACATTGTTTGACATATTATTAGAACAATACCTATGGGAATACCTTCCATTCTAACATTTTTCGCAAAGTACAACCCCCTGATCATCCCAAATGCATTTGTCCACTCTATGTTCTATGATATTTATTTTTAAGAGAAATTTGTATGGAAATGAAGAAAAATTGATGTGGCAGTAACTGATGAATGGTGTTCTGGGATGTGTTTAGATACACAATAGATTGTTTTTTATTGATTGCTCAAGCAATATTCGTAAATCCTTCCCCCTCCATGTTATCACTTTATGCTAAATACAAGCCCTCCATACCCCCATTGACCCTATCAATTCCATGTTCGTGTGGCAATTAATAAATGGAATTTGTATGGATGGATTGCATGCGCCATGTAGTAAGTTATAGAGCCAACTCTTGATTTATTTAAGTGGAGTTTCATGTATGGGTTATTAAGAACTTCATGACTGACTAATTATTGCTACAGGATGAGTTTTTTCAGCAGGGGCAGTAATGGCCGAAATAACAGAGGCAGGGGCAATTGGCATCGAGGCCATAAGAGGCATCAACTTTCTTTTCACTTTGATGTTGATCCGCAAGAGTTGAACCAGTTGTTTCAATATGCGTTCTTTAATTTGGTTGCCATGGGATATTGCATCCTCGACCTGAAAGGCCCCCTTTTCAACATCCTCATAATTTTCCCGACATTCCTGTTCCTCCACATGTGTTAATGAAACCCAAACCCCATTAATGACAGTTGGTAAGAAATTGTCCACCAGCCTATCTCTCATTGTCGTGGTTGGCCCACTATGTCTTTGCCTTTACCACCACCACCAACAGTTAATCCCAATGCTCAAATTGCTCATGTTGTTTTTCCAGTACAGTCCTCGCATGCCAACAAAAGATTAAACATTGATATCCCACGTGATCAGCGTAGTACAACCCCAAGGGTCTAACCAACCAAAGGATGCTACAGAAAAGTAAAGGGAGGACAACAATGAGAAGAGGCAAAATGCATCACACAACAAATATGTTTTTTGATGATTTTTATGTTGTTTAGTGATGAAGACAATGTTTCATTATTTTGACCAAGTTTTGGACAACAATATTTTATTTAGGCATTTTTCAAGGATAAGATGGATATATTATTTTTGGGGATATGGTCATAATTTTTTCTGATATTTTTCGATTTAAATGATGAGAATGAGAGTTACAAAGGTGTTATGTGATTCAAATGATTAATTTTGTACTCTATATTTGATGATTGGAAAAAAGAGAATGATGGGAGTCACAAGGGTTCCCACCTATTTAGTTATAATTAATTAAGACCCTTATTTATATATTATTATTTATTTCTTCTAACTAATTAGTCAAGTTAGTTTGACTTAACTAAATAAATTAGTTGAACTACTTCAACTTATTGGGAAAGAATAAAGGCTCAAGGAGATGAAGAGACAAGGGGGGAGAAGATAGAAGGAGAACTACAACCAAAAGGTTTGCTCTATATTAGTGAGATATTTTCAGTTTTCATTCATTCTAATTTTACTAGAAAGCTTAATCCTCTTGATGACAACAAGGTCTTATTGAAGTAAGAAAGATTGAAAAATGAATCACATATTTCAACAACTTTTTTTAAAGGTGTTTGATTTATCTTTGGTAGTGTGTGCATTCTTGTTTGTTTATGAATTAAATTTCGTGACTGATAAAGAATATCTTGCAGAGTCAAGTGGCAGCATGTTGTGGCAAGCTAATCCAGATCATTAGTTTCAATTTTGTTGTGTTGTCAGAGTCTTTTTGTATGGTTCCCACCAAAGGATTCTAAATCTGACTTTGGTCCCTACTCTCGCAGGGGTTTGTAAAAGAGAAATCAAATTTGTGTCTCAGAATGAAATAAAAATAGATTATTGTTTATGTCTCACATATGTGTCTTCATGATATATGGTTCTTTATTTTGCTTTTATCTCCATGTTTACATTATTGTAAATTTTGTATACTCTCACATAGCTTTTTTTAATTTTATTATACATTGTTATAAACCTAAAATCAACCTTGATCCTTTGTAATTGATACTCACGGATTAAGTGAATATTTTTGAGGCTATAAACCTCGGGTGACATTCCCAACTATATTTTCTTAGCTAGACAAGATCTAAAAATGCTTGAGTAAGGTTCTTTATACCTTTTCCTCAAAAACCCCATTTACGACATTGAGGGTAGCCCTCAAGAAAGGGGGTTTGAGTTGTCATCTTTAGAGGACTACTTTTCATGCATATGTGATTCATATGTTTGGCAGCATGATGATGACATGATTACAAATTTATTTGAGGATGACCGATCGCAACATTTTCAGGATGATTTTCAGTCATCCCTTGGGTCTTGTGATGCATATCGTTTTGGGGATGCAAACTTGTTGTATGAGGAATCTCAGCCACCTTCGTCCTCAATTTTGGAGGAATACTAGGCTGTGGCCATCTCAGAATGATCATAGGTTCACTCTACAAAGATGAAGTATTTTCATATCAAGTATTTCTACAGGGATTCATAGATGAAGAGGCCGCGTTTTATTTCTCTAGACCTGAGGTTTTCTCTTACCACGTATCTTCCTCTCCGAGAAGCCATGCAATCTTATTTCAATCTCTCATCTCCTCTCAGTCTTCAACAAGTAGTGGATCTTTGTGTGTGAATGAAGATGAAACATCGTCTATATATGATATTCCTTTTCATAGATGGGTTGATAGAGCTTGTGTCTATCACTTTAGGCAAGATTCCTTGGATGATCATAGTTTTGGATATGTTTTCCAACAATATTTCCTCCCTCCCACCCATATCCATGAGTTTCATTTCATTTCATGATTATATATCTATTTATGATCATGATCATTACGTGCTTGAATTATCTTTGTTGTTTTACATAATCAAGAACATGGGGAGATACTTTGATGGGATGATCAACTAGTTGCATTGGTTGTATGACTTCACCTGACATCATCTATCACCTTATCTTTAGGGCCCCAAGGCCCTTAGGTAAGTAGGTAGGTAATCTTGCTTCCATTTAATTTTCATATTGATTTTTCATTTCAGATATATGCATTTCATTTTTCATTTTTCTCTACTTTCATATTGATTTCATGCTTAGTTTAGAATTTTTTGAAAAAATGCTAAAATTTTCTTTTCTAGATTAGTTTCCATTTGGATTTTGATGTATATGGATGAAGGGTGATATAACTACCCTATATTTTATAATTTCATGTTTCAGTGTAGGCATAGATCTACTAGGATATGTTGTGGTTCTCATGCACTCTATGACGAGCACATGTTATCTAGTAGGAGCCATACATTATCCCCATTTTTCAGGATAACTAAGGAGATGATGTCTTGAGGCCCTCAGGTTGCAGATATGGAGTGACGAGAGACCACATGACTAGCAGTTTCCTCTTGCACATACGAAATCACACTCTGTCACCATATTCTGATCCATTTTCAGTGCATCCACCACACCATCCATCTTATGGAAGGAAGATGGGTCTTGCTCCATGCGGTACAAGTCAGGTATTGTGGCACGTAATCACCCTAAAATTTGATGCATTTAAACATGTTGTATTTAAGTTGCTTTTGATGATAGAACGCCTGCTTGGACATTATGATTTTGACCTTGTTTCACCTTGGTGCGTGTCATAGATTTCCTAGTAAGTGGCCAGCCTTTGGAGAAAGTTTGTGACTGGGGTTCCCTTAAGGGGTTGTTGTACCATTCCCGACCATACTTACCACTTTCAACTCATTAAATTCCCATCATATTTCCCTCTTCTAGGCCCTTTGAATTTAGTGACCCAAGATGGGCATATACCTCATTTCATGGGAAGAAGGGGATAAAATCCTAGAGGGATTGTTGTTGGATAAAAAGATAAAATCCTAAATATAGACCTTCTAGATGCTTCGCCAAGGGATCCCTAAAAAAGCAATGAAATTATTCTCTATAAGAAATGGGGGACCTACAAAAATAAATGATAGTGAATGTTTAATGGTTTAGTTGGAGGATGAGAGGTCTCATCACAAGCTGGCCTATCATGATCATAGGTATTTACTCGTATGAAATTACCATCATCTCGTCACCAAGCTAGTGTAGTGGTTCTCAGTTACACAACTAAGAGAAAGGGGGTCTCATCACGAGCCAACCTTCTCATTTCCGCGAGGTATTTGTGAATGACATTGTCGTTATTTGGAAACCAAGCCAGGGCAATGGCCTTCAACTTGTTCCTTAAAACATGAAATAAATATAAAGATAAAGGAA
>JASDQU010242400.1:166802-179254 GCA_032191745.1 Picea mariana | reverse complement strand
TACATCATTTACAAATTGCAAGTTTTAATCGTAAATTACTAAATCAATGTAAAAACAGTTTGATTTCGAGAAGCAGATAAATAAAGCACATTTAACTCTTTTCTGTTTCTTTCATAAATCTAACTAATCTTGAATTGGATAAACTACGAAACACAGACGTTCGGATAGTCAAAAGATGAACCATACATTCTGGTTTCACTAATATGTAAATGATAGAATTAAGAAAAAACAAAGAGACTAACCTGTCAGTGAGTTAGTGAGGTGTATCCAAGCGTCTGTATGAGAGAGGGACATCCAACTGCCACATCCAAGAGAAAAATATGCAACAGACTTTACGACTATTCTAAATAAATTTAAAACATAATTTGACAGTTGAGATTTAATGACAGAGGAGGAAACACAAATATAACCCAGTGATCTTATAATTGCACACAATTACAACAAGATAAATTTGAAAGTAACTTATGCATTTCATCATTCAATTAAAATTCAAAGATAAATCCACTCATTCTGATTGAAGATATGATCACCGTAATTATATCTAGAGCAACAAATTATAGACAATATTTATAATATAAACATCCCAGACATCATAAGTCATTCATTCTAAATCTATCAGACCCATTAATATATTAGGATTAACAAAACATAAATGAAAACATCATTAACAAAAGGCTAAAGCCAAAATGCATATATGTTGTTTCATTAAGTCTTGGAATCACTCGTCGATCTTCTGCCCTCAGCCAAGATGATTTCCATTACAAAATATGGAGTATTTAAAGATTATGTGAAATCTAAACTTCTTATCTTCTAAGATAGGATCATATCTCAAAAATATCTAAAAGTTACAAATATAGAGGGCTTAGAGCCACTCAAGATCAAACTAAATCTTCTAAATTTATGAGAATTTTCTCCTATTTACAAAATAAGAAAAAAGAAGGTAGTTGATTAACTAATTCCAACATGCTTCATCCCATGAGATCAGCATCAAATACATCCCATCCTGAAAGAAAAATGAAATGAGCAAGTCAAATATTTTATTAACTAACAATTCCTAAATTTTATATGAGAATTGTCTTGGCTACAAAATCTCTCGATTCTGTAGCCAGTCTTATTATTGGTAATTGAAATCTAAATCGATCTAGATTTGATTAGAAAAAAAAAAAAAAATCATGATTGTGATAAAAACCAATCTTACCATTCAACTAATAACAAAATTCGAATCGCAATATCTCATAATTGATTACGGCCTTGACACTATCAACATTTTTTATAATGATATTTCCTGTCCTTTTCAAACGCTTTGTTTGTCTTTGTGCATTGGCCTTGAGTCCACAGTTTTCGTTTTCCAATGATTCATTGAGAGTTGTGAGAGATTTGATCCTTTCTTGAAGGATGGGGATATCTGTGTAGTACTGACCTATCCAATGTAAACAAACTTCTCAATGTACAGTAGGGGCAATCAGTTGAGGGAGCGTGTAATTGTGTGCTAAATTACCACTACTATCCATTGTCATCCTCTGACCGAACTTGATACCTGTAAATTCCTTGCTATATTTTAAACATGGTGGGAGATTACTGACATAATCGAATGGTTGATTAAGACCCGGTTTGGAACAATTCGGATCTTCCTCAGCCAGAAACTTTTCAATCTCGGAGTCAGAGTCCTCATGGATCTCGATCGATTCGATCGATCTCACATAAGATTTGGATTTATTTTGCAGACTCCTTGAAATGAGTCGGCCAACCCTCTTATTATGAAACCCTTTTTCTTGATTTTTCTTTGGTTGTTTGTGTGGGCATTTGTTGTTGGTTTTTATAGTGGGTTTATGGAAAACAATTTGTTCATGCTCAAGAGTTTTAATAACCCTAGAACTAGCATCCTGTTGCTCACATAAATATTGATCAGGCAATTCCCTTTCACGAGGGTTTTCATACAAGAAATCTGGTTGACACTTGAGAGCCTGAGAGGTTTCTCTACCATGGATTTATCCACCACAGGGGTCTCTACAGGATTTATTGTAAGAAAGCCATTACGAGTTACGAAACCATCCCAATCGTCACCAAGTGCTTGCAAATGATGAAATAACAGTAATTTAATCAAACCATGATGAAAGAGGCTTGAATCCAAGTTCTACCTTTTGTATTTCTTTGACATTTTATACAAACTTCTTAGCAGGTAAAACGACACGTTTAAATGGAAGCTAATAAAATGCATGAGACATCGTATGTGGTAAAGGAAAACCAAGCCATAACGGCCTTCACAGGTAACAAATTGTCTTAAAACTACCAACAAACCATGCCATCTAACCTTGAGTAGGGAGACCAGAATACCTTTGTCACAACATTCGATTTTTCTGGAGGTGATGAACAGACTCCGGGGTATCTCATCCAACTTTGAATTTTCAAACCACTTTTGACCAGTGAGAGGAAGCCATGTTGCTTCGCTCAGAAATTCTTCACTGATCTCCAACTGAATATCACCCACTTTGGCTCTTCATTCGTCAAATGTAAGGGAAAATTCTTTGGCTACTCACAAGTTATAACCATGGAATTTATTAATAAACATATCCCAACCCTGGCTCTTAAGATCCTCACTCGCATCATCATACAACAACAAATTTTGGGAGCCATTTGGCTCAAATCAAACAAAAAGGGCCATAAGGGTTTGAATGGATGGTAACAAAAGCGACCTGAACTCATTGTGGGCTTAAGAGGTAGCAGAAACAGAGGAAAGTCTGAGCCAAAAACAAAGGAGAAAAATGAGCAATCACACCAGTGCGACCATAATGTAAGCATAAGGGTTTCACACACAAAATTCGGGCACTTCTAGTGATAAACGTTTTGGATACAGAGCATAACACTAGACCTTGATCTGTCATGAGAAGCCTGCCACTTCCACTTGCCAGCTAAAAACGAGGTGCAGGGTACGATCATAGTGTGATCAATTCACATGACATGTAATGGGTATATTTGATTTACAAAGGTTAAAAAAAATGGATATGTTTTTGCAAACCAATGCCATTTGATTCTTGTTGTATTTACAAAGGATCCAAAGTATAAGCTTACAATCCAAGAGAAACTCAAAAGAAGTGTTTCATTGATATATGATAATCTCAAAACAAAACAACATTCATTAAAAGAGGTGTAAGCACATTGACCCTTTTAAAGACCAAGCCTTAGATAAAATTGAAATACGATTTTAATTTTTAATGCTTCATTCATGCTTTCAGTCATGAATGAAGCATGAAAACGCAAAATAAAAATAAATAGGAACAATCAAAACATCCTCTTTACAACCGAATAGTCACCTTCAAATAGAAATATTTATAGGATGAGGCGTAGGCAGCTACAAGAATTTTCATTTGTCACTTTAAAAAGAAAAAATTATGTAGGGCTGCCAACACACCGTTAGAATCTTTTCATCAAAGCTTTAGGACTTTTTCATTAAATCTCAATCAGATCAAAAACTACAATCAATAGTCACTATCTACACTATTTTTCCAACCAACCTGGCTTACATTTAAAAGAAGAAATACATGGATAAGGGTGTGCCTATTTGGCTTCCCTTCCCTCCAACTAGAATCATGGATTTGATTTCCTTGAAAGGGAACAATAACTTCAACGGATTTACTAAAAATAGAAAACCCGACTTTGCCAAATCATAATTGTAACCGGAATATTATTTAAAATCATTGATCATGATCAAAATTCAACCATATGGTTGTGATAAGTCATCATGTGCATTGCTGGACACTCTGTCACCCCTACACAGCAAGTCTGCTACGCAACAGTAACCTACAACAAAAATGCAACGGATTGCGCAACAAACTGGGAAAATAGGTGTTAACGATGACATCATATCTCACGAATAAAAAACTATTTTGAAAAACGGAGAGAGGTTTTTGTAGTTAAGATTTTTATAAAGAAACACCTCTCTCGGTTTCCTGAAATTCATCTCCAGATGGCTGGAATACGTGTCGAAAAAAATGTCTCAAACAAGAAATCATGAAAGCTGAAAGATAAGGCTCAAATATTCGTTCGAATCTCCCAATCAGTGACATATTTTTGAAATTTGAGAGAGGTTGTTATTATTTGGTTTGTTCTAGACAACAACCTCTCGGGGAGTTTCAAAATTCCTCTCCAGTTGGTCAGAAACTGATATTTAATTTGACCACTAAACCATTCATTTGCGCAACGCGACTTGTAGCCTGTGCACAGGAAAATCCTCTGCGCAAAAGCATCATATGCGTGACAAAATACTTGCGTGAAAACATACTTTGCATGATGAAATCCACTACGCGATGACATCCTCTGCGCAACAACATCCTATGCGTGAAAACCCACTACGCGACAACATCCACTACGGGAATAAATCCACTGTGCGACAGAATCCTTTGCGCGGTGAAGTGCTCTGCGCAACGCGTAGAAAATTTTGCAGCTCACAGTTGCAAATGGAAATGAAAATAATAAATGATAAGATTCCTTTTGAAACTAACCCTTGGAGATGTTAGATGACGCCATGCATAAAACAAAATATGGGTGCTAACAGGCATGACTTTGCAAATTGTTGACAAACCTCCAACCTTAGCCATGAAAATAATGGTTCTAACAAGTGTAACCACGAGCTTAACCAAAAGATGCTAGAGTTAAAGTTTCATACCCCACGTGATTTTAAAAAATTTAAACCCAAATGTAATATTACCATAGAATATTCTGTCAGATTTCAAATAAATAAAACAAAATTTAATATTACGTCGCTCCAGTCATAACACATATCCTCTACACATGTGCTACCACCGACGAGAATCTAGACCATCCGATCTACGATCAGATCCCAAACATACAACCCAAAACTTGTTTTAATTTGAAACTTCGGTCTCGTTCCTCCTCGTTAACCTCCAGACTTGTTCCTTCGTCAATGTGGTTATCCACCATAGATCCAACCTCCATTAAGATCGACGGTTCACTGTTGGACTTTTTTTTTTACAATTTTTTCAAGATTTTTGGTCCTTCTAATCAATGGTTGTTATGAAACCCATCCTTCAAATCGATGACACTTGTGCATCAATCTTCTACATTCATGATTCACTATTTAACTTCCTTTATTCTCTTTAGGGATTTGATTTAATTGACCCTGCATTCGACATCCATCATGATCTCCTTTAATTTAATGTATATATATTCATCGAGACTGGCAACACTCAGTTCCACATAGATTTTAAGACACAATATACATCATAACCTTAATGATAGGGTTTTGACCATTTCAAACAAATATTTCTCTAAGCTCAAAACAAAGCTTTCCACACTATATTTATTCAATCTAAATAAACTATACATAGCCAAATAAAACCTGATTATTTGATTGTAAACCTCTTCTTCATCCTTAGGCCTATTTTACATTCAAATGGCCTCTGATTGACCCTCAAGTCGACTCCCCTGACTGACTCTCTAACTTTGTTTCCTACAAAACTATAACACATATACAAAAGGATATTGAACTGACAATTGTTCAGATCCTAGAATAACTTCAACAAACTCCTAAATATCTTATGATATCCACAAATCTCTCCAAAATATCACTAAGATCTCTCACATAGATAATATTAGGATTTTACAAATATTCAAGAGATCTACTCATTCTAAAATCTCTCAACGAACCAACTCTCACTCACTCATGCTCTCATGTATTCGAGAACAATTACAATTAAATTGCTCATTATCAATTTCAACTCTTATCCTAATTTCATAGGAAATACATAAAATCAAGACTTTGGGAACCAACTCCCTTGTAAACACAAGACCCCCTAGTCTAATCAAATATAGAATGATGTTTAGTGCAGGATGCTCCTACATCACGAGGTTTCTTTCTTTTCCATCCATGAGTTTTTTCTCTTCTCTTTAATTACGTCAATCGTTGGCTCTTGTTTTCTCACGATCTGTGCATTCCAAAGCTATTATATGTGTAAATTTTGACTGTGTATGGATTGGTGGTTAAGTGTTGGTCTATGTGGTGTTGTATTTGAACCATTCACATTGAAAAGTTGTGTGGATGTCTCGTACTATATATGGTATTCGTGATTTACTTGTGGGAAAGAATACAGTTGGGGAAACTCTCGGGCCTTCCTTGCCTCTAGTTTCTTATTTTGGGTTTCTTCCCCAAGCATATCACTGCTCCTTACCTGTGGGTTATATGGACACTCTGCCTGTCATATAAGTTGTTGGTTTTTGTGCCCATTGTGCCCGCGTCCTTGTAACAACTCTATGAATATAATTCTGAATTTTTGTAGAGGTATTAAGCTTCTCGTGCTCCTTTTGGCTAAACCCTCAATTTGGTCAGCTCGTCCCCCTCCACCGTATTACTATTCACTATTATGTATTGAACCCCGTGTATTGGAAATTATCATGGAAGATGACCCACCTAGAATTTAGTAACGGCATTGTTCGTGCTCTTTTTTTTGGTCACAAGTTTGATTGATTATTTGTTGTGCGAATGTGGAAGGAATGTTGAACCCACTTATTCATTTGGTAATACAGTCTATCACAAGGAAAAATATGGGGTCGATGGCAATGTTGAAAAAATATTGATAAGATGTGACTTGATATGTTTAGTTTTCATATGTGAAGAGCACCTATGTATGAATTATGTATGCTTGAGTGAAGTTTTACGGACCAGAATGCAATAAAAATGGGAAGTATGGTTAGTTGTAGTTTCAGTCGAAGTTTTATTATACACATGGAGCCCTTTGGATACTTTGTGGGACCCTATAGGTTTAAGCAATACTGGGTTGATATTGTAGGCCACAACCTGTCCACTCCTTGATTGTTTATTGTGTTGGATGTGCTTATTATTATGTTGTTCACTCCTCGACTATGTTATATACAAGCAATGTTATTATTGTTAAATAATTCTTGTGAAATAAAATATAAATTGGTTACTATGCAATGAACTTTCTAAGGAAAATGAGAAGCCTTGAAAAGAAACACCAGTTCTGGGTTGAGTTTTTTGGGGGAAATAAAGTGTTGTTCAATTTTGAAACAGTAAGAGATGGTGATTGTTAATTGATGGAGAGGATGACATTGTTTGACATATTATTAGAACAATATCTATGGGAATCCCTTCCATTCTAACATTTTTCGCAAAGTACAACCCCCTCATTATCCCAAATGCATTTGTCCACTCTATGTTCTGTGATATTTATTTTTAAGAGAAATTTGTATGGAAATGAAGAAAAATTAATGTGGCGGTAACTGATGACTGGTGTTCTGGGATGTGTTTAGATACACAGTAGATTTTTTTTTATTGATTGCTCGAGCAATATTCGTAAATCCTTCCCCCTCCATGTTATCACTTTATGCTAAATACAAGCCCTCCATACCCCCATTGACCCTATCAATTCCATGTTCGTGTGGCAATTAATAAATGGAATTTGTATGGATGGATTGCATGTGCCATGTAGTAAGTTATAGAGCCAACTCTTGATTTATTTAAGTGGAGTTTCATGTATGGGTTATTAAGAACTTCATGATTGACTAATTATTGTTACAGGATGAGTTTTTTCAGCAGGGGCAGTAATGGCTGAAATAACAGAGGCAGGGGCAATTGGCATCGAGGCCATAAGAGGCATCAACTTTCTTTTCACTTTGATGTTGATCCACAGGAGTTGAACCAGTTGTTTCAAGTTGGGTTCTTTAATTTGGTCGGCCATGGGATATTGCATCCTCGATCTGAAAGGCCCCCTTTTCAACATCCTCATAATTTTCCCGACATTCCTGTTCCTCCACATGTGTCAATGCAACCTGAACCCTGTTAATGATAGTTAGTAAGAAATTGTTCACCAGCCTATCTCTCATTGTCGTGGTTGGCCCACTATGTCTTTGCCTTTACCACCACCACCACCAGTTAATCCTGATGCTCAAATTGCTCATGTTGTTTTTCCAGTACAGTCCTTGCATGCCAACAAAAGATTAAACATTGATATCCCACGTAATCAGCGCAGTACAACCCCAAGGGTCTAACCAACCAAAGGATGCTACAGAAAAGTAAAGGGAGGACAACAATGAGAAGAGGAAAAATGCCTCACACAACAAATATGTTTTTTGATGATTTTTATGTTGTTTAGTGATGAAGACAATGTTTCATTATTTTGACCAAGTTTTGGACAACAATATTTTATTTAGGCATTTTTCAAGGATAAGATGGATATATAATTTTTGGGGATATGGTCATAATTTGTTTTGATATTTTTCGATTTAAATGATGAGAATGAGAGTTACAAAGGTGTTATGTGATTCAAATGATTAATTTTGTACTCTATATTTGATGATTGGAAAAAAGAGAATGATGGGAGTCATAAGGGGTCCCACCTATTTAGTTATAATTAATTAAGACCCTTATTTATATATTATTATTTATTTATTCTAACTGATTAGTCAAGTTAGTTTGACTTAACTAAATAAATTAGTTGAACTACTTCAACTTATTGGGAAAGAATAAAGGCTCAAGGAGATGAAGAGACAAGGGGGGAGAAGATAGAAGGAGAACTACAACCAAAAGTTTTTCTCTATATTAGTGAGATATTTTCAGTTTTCATTCATTCTAATTTTACTAGAAAGCTTAATCCTCTTTATGACAACAAGGTCTTATTGAAGGAAGCAAGATTGAAAACTAAATCACATATTTCAATAACTTTTTTAAAGGTGTTTGATTTATCTTTGGTAGTGTGTGCATTCTTGTTTGTTTAGGAATTAAATTTCGTGACTGATAAAGAATATCTTGCAGAGTCAAGTGGCAACATGTTGTGGCAATCTAATCTAGATCATTAGTTTCAATTTTGTTGTGTTGTCAGAGTTTTTTTGTATGGTTCCCGCCAAAGGATTCTAAATTTGACTTTGGTCCCTACTCTCGCAGGGGTTTGTAAAAGAGAAATCAGTTTTGTGTCTCAGAATGAAATAAAATCAGATTATTGTTTATGTCTCACATATGTGTCTTCATGATATATGGTTCTTTCTTTTGCTTTTATCTCCATGTTTACATTATTGTAAATTTTGTATACTCTCACATAACTTTGTTTAATTTTATTGTACATTGTTATAAACCTAAAATCAACCTTGATCCTTTGTAATTGATACTCGCAGATTAAGTGAATATTTTTGAGGCTATAAACCTCGGGTGACATTCCAAACTATCTTTTCTTAGCTAGACAAGATCTGAAAATGCTTGAGTAAGGTTATCTATACCTTTTCCTCAAAAACCCCATTTACAACATTAAGGGTAGCCCTCAAGAAAGGGGGTTTGAGGTTTCATCTTTAGAGGACTACTTTTCATGCATATGTGATTCATATGTTTGGCAGCCCGATGATGACATGATTACAAATTTATTTGAGGATGACAGATCGCAACATTTTCAGGATGATTTTCAGTCATCCCTTGGGACTTGTGATACATATCGTTTTGGGGATGCAAACTTGTTGTATGAGGAATCTTAGCCACCTTCGTCCTCAATTTTGGAGGAATACCAGGACGTGGCCATCTCAGAACAATCATAGGTTCACTCTACAAAGATGAAGTATTTTCATATCAAGGATTTCTACAGGGATTCATAGATGAAGAGGCCGCATTTTATTTCTCTAGACCTGAGGTTTTCCCTTACCACATATCTTCCTCTCCGGGAAGCCATGCAGTCTTATTTCAATCTCTCATCTCCTCTCAGTCTTCAACAAGTAGTGGATCTTTGTGTGTGAATGAAGATGAACCATCGTCTATATATGATAGTCCTTTTCATAGATGGGTTGATAGATCTTGTGGCTATCACTTTAGGAAAGATTCCTTGGATGATCATAGTTTTGGATATGTTTTCCAACAATATTTCCTCCCTCCCACCCATATCCATGAGTTTCATTTCATTTCATGATTATATATCTATTTATGATCATGATCATTACGTGCTTGAATTATCTTTGTTGTTTTACATAATCAAGCATAGGGGGAGATACTTTGATGGGATGATCAACTGGTTGCATTGGTTGTATGAATTCACCTGACATCATCTATCACCTTATCTTTAGGGCCCCAAGGCCCTTAGGTAAGTAGGTAGGTAATCTTGCTTCCATTTCATTTTCATATTGATTTTTCATGTCAGATATATGCATTTCATTTTTCATTTTTCTCTACTTGCATATTGATTTCATGCTTAGTTTAGAATTTTTTGAAAAAATGCTAAAATTTTCTTTTCTAGATTAGTTTCCATTTGGATTTTGATGTATACGGATGAAGGGTGATATAACTACCCTATATTTTATAATTTAGTGTTTTAGTGTAGGCATAGGTCTACTAGGATATGTTGTGGTTCTCATGCACTCTATGACGAGCACATGTTCTCTAGTTGGAGCCATACATTATCCCCATTTTTCGGGATAACTAAGGAGATGATGTCTCAAGGCCCTTAGGTTGCAGATATGGAGTGATGAGAGACCACATGACTAGTAGTTTCCAATTGCACATACGAAATCCCACTCTGTCACCACATTCTAATCCATTTTCAGCGCATCCACCACACCATCCATCTTATGGAAGGAAGATGGGTCTTTCTCCATGCAGTACAAGTCAGGTATTGTGGCAGGTAATCACCCTAAAATTTGATGCATTTAAACATGTTGTATTTAAGCTGCTTTTGATGATAGAAAACCTGCTTGGACATTATGATTTTGACCTTGTTTCACCTTGGTGTGTGTCATATATTTCCTAGTAAGTGGCCAACCTTTGGAGAAAGTTTGTGACTGGAGGTCCCTTAATGGGTTTTCGTACCATTCCCGACCATACTTACCACTTTCAACTCATTAAATTCCCATCATATTTCCCTCTTCTAGGCCCTTTGAATTTAGTGACCCAAGACGGGCATGTACCTCATTTCATGGGAAGAAGGGGATAAAATCCTAGAGGGATTGTTGTTGGATAAAAAGATAAAATCCTAAATATAGACCTTCTAGATGCTTCGCCAAGGGATCCCTGAGAAAGCAATGAAATTATTCTCTATAAGAAATGGGGGACCTACAAAAATAAATGATAGTGAATGTTTAATAGTTTAGTTGGAGGATGAGAGGTCTCATCACAAGCTAACCTATAATTATCATAGGTATTTACTCATATGACATTACCATCATCTCGTCACCAAGCCAACATAGTGGTTCTCAGTTACACAACTGAGAGAAAGGGGGTCTCATCACGAGCCAACCTTCTCATTTCTGCAAGGTATTTGTGAATGACATTGTCGTTATTTGGAAACCAAGCCAGGACAATGGCCTTCAACTTGCTCCTTAAAACATGAAATAAATATAAAGATAAAGGAAGAGCTAAGAAGAAAGAACGACAAGAAAATGGGCTTGGAAAAATTGCATCACAAATGAAGGTGCCATACACCCTCTACAAAGGCACCCATAAATGAGATAATATGAGCCCTTGTATGTCATGAAAATCATTGAACTATGAAGTCTAAATCCCTTTCCACCTCATAATAAAATACATAAACTTGAAAGGAAATCCTTGGGAGCATCCCCTACTTGAGGGTTTTGGTCTACCCAATAGGACTTTTATGACACCCCTCCCATACTTAAACTTAGTCAATTGTATAGGGTATTTGAGTATTTGTTTAATTTGATGAGGTAGTTTTGATGCACATGCTTAGGTTCCTTGTTTATTAGATTTTTTTACACTTGTCATGATATCTTTGACTTGATATCTTTGGAGGGTGTACCCTTTTGTTTTGCAAGACCTTGCTCGGTGGCCAGTTTTGGGAGAACAAACCTAGCTTGGGATTCCATGGGTAAAGAATCCCAAAGGTTGGATGTTATAGGTCGACACACAAAATCATAGAGACATGACTTTGGAGGCTTACATGGCATCATGGAGGATCTCACCTAGCCCCTATTACCCAAACAACTTGCGTCGGAGAGGAAAAATGTCATTTTTTTAGGCTTTACGTTATGCTTGAAGGGGTTTGGTGGTGATGGAGTTATTGCACATTGAAACTTGGCATGATTTGACCAGAGGAGACATGGATTGACTCTAGCACATGAAGAGGATGCTCAAGAATCCCCAACGACCTCTTTCTTCTTCTCCAACGACTTGGAAAAGTGTTAAAATGTCCCCTAAAGGGGTGACATCATCTACTTTTAGGGTTTCTAATGTGTTAAAGTGAAAATCAAATCTTATTATTTGGTTCAAGGGGTAAGATAAGGGTTGTTGACCCATTATATTATGTTTTACCCTTTCTAAGTGGACAAACTATGTTTTAATAATTTTGTATAAATAAATATCATGTGAATCTCATTTCAAACATAACTCTCCCATTGTGAGAGGTACTTGGATAAAATGTTTTGCTATTCTTGGGAATTATGGTGTTCCTCGCTTGTGAAATGTTTTATGGTGCTATATTTTGGTGAAGGGATGA
>JASDQU010242400.1:124486-153587 GCA_032191745.1 Picea mariana | reverse complement strand
CCCAAAAGAACGCTAAAAGAAATGAAATCCCCATTGCCTTCATGAGCTCATCTTTCAAAGAAGCAAAACTTAATTACCCAGCTGTAGATCAACAGGCTTATGTAGTTTTCAAAGCAGTGAAAGATTTCTGATCATATTTGCTTAAATCCTAAACTAAAGTCATTGTGCCTTATCCTGTTGTTAGGAACTTGTTAGTACAAAAGTAATTGGGTGAAAAATGGGAAAACTGGATGAAATCATTACAAGAGTATGACCTCGAAATAACCCTTGCACAAATTGTCAGAGGTCAAGGCCTATGAAAACTAGTGGATGATTCGGTTGAAGAACAACAGAGTCAAATTAATGTCTCAACTATAAATCAGCATCATGAAAATCAGATCTGTTGTACACAAGTTGTTGCTAATTCTTGGTTTGATGATATCAATTTTTATTTAACACACGGTTCTACTCCTCACCATATCGATCCGAAAAAGAGAAGATCATTAAGACTAAAATCTGCACCTTTCCAGTTGGTAAATGATGTATTATTCTGTAAGAATTTTGATAGTGTTCTCATGCGTTGTTTGGAAAGAGATGAAACAGATAAAGTATTATCTAAACTTCACGCAGGTAAAGCTGGCGGGCACTTCGGTGGAGACACCACTGCTCACAAGGTATTAAGGGTTGGGTACTACTGGCCCACATTGTTCAAAGATGCCCATGCATTATGTCGTAAATGCATAATTTGCCAAAAGGCTGTTGGACGAGTAAAAAAGGCAGCATTCCCTTTGCAGCCTATTTCGGTGGATTCACCTTTTCAGCAGTGGGGTCTTGACATAATAAGGCCAATTAACCCCACTTATTCTCAGTAGCACAAATACATCATTACAACAACGGAATATTTTACCAGATGGTCCGAGGCTGCACCGCTGAAAGTGGTAAATACTAATAAGGTAATATCTTTCCTTAACTCAAATATCATTACTAGATTTGGCATTCCCAAATGTTTGGTCTTCGATAATGCTTCTTACTTTGCATCCCTCGATATGAGTGTTTTTGCTTTAGAAAAAGGGATCAAATTGAAATATTCTTCCAGCTATTACCCCCAAGGAAATGGCGTAGCAGAATCAACAAACAAAAATCTAATCAAGATCATCAAGAGGATAGTTTTTGAAAACCACAAGCACTGTCACAACTCTTTGTTTAATGCACTTTAGGCTGACAAGGTGACACTGAAAACCTCTGTTGGTAATTTTCCTTTCTTTCTCATCTATGGAAGAGAAGCAATTCTCCCTCCTCATGTTCTACTGCCCTCTCCACAATTATCACAGAAAGTTCAAGAAGAGGAATGCCCTCCTCTTGAAATTCGAATTAATGCCTTGTTGAAACTAGAGGAAGTAAGAGCACAAGCAAAGGAGAGGTTGGATCAACATCAACAGATTGTGAAAGGCTGGTTCGATTCAAACTCTGCTTCAGATAGAAACTTCGAGGTAGGAGATTTGGTTTTCAAATGGGATAAACCTCACGAGAGAAAAGGGGAACACACCAAGTTCCATAACCTGTGGTTGGAGCCTTTCGTAATCATTGAAAAACTAGGTCCCAGCTCTTTCTGTTTACACAGTTTGGAGGGACAACCAGACACCTTTCTGGTGAATGGCCAAGTTCTCAAAAGGTATTTCTCGTGATAATTCATGATCCACCTTTTGTACATATTTTTCCGTTTTGATTTATTTTTGTTTTCTGATTTTGGTTCTTTTCATTTTGCTTGTTTTCAATGCTTTCTGATTAAACTTATGTCTGTGCCACCTTTTAGTTCATGAAGGGAAACCATAATGCCTCATTATGAAGCAACAGTTAAGGCATTTTCGGAGCATCAATGTTGTAAATTGTTGAAACACAGACTAGCTAAAGAAACTTTATGTTCGAAGCAGGTCTTCTGGTTTCACTTTATAATTATGAGTAGACACGACTGTCTTTAAATCTTTTTACGTTGTCCCTGTTTTTAAGGAAATCAACCCAAGTATGCCTTCCTATCCTCGAAAAAGTAGTTTCATCAGGAAACTAATTTCAGATCATAATGAAGGTTATCAAGCAAAACAATTAAATGCTGGAAAATGTCAAGTGTTCTGAAGATTGAAATTTTCAGCATCACCCCACTCTTCTGAATATCATTAAATTTATGTCAGATTGTAAATAATTTCTCGAGAGTTGTGGGAAGTGTTTGTAAACCTGCTGTTATTGGTTAAATCGGTAGATGTGGACATGAACTAATCCCCTAGATCCACCTAGATCTAGAACAAAACAAGACGAAACAAGACGCTTTCCCTAAGTTGTGATCATTGAGTTTACTACCAAAGGAGGAATATATAACATACTTTATGAATCACTTCCTTATATCTTTGTTGTCCCTGCTTCACTCTAGTTCTCTTGTGGAATCAAATCTGTGATAACACAAACCAACCAACGTGAAAGTAGCAATAGTATAATTCAATGGCAACCTAAACATGCGATCAAATAATCATGTAATAAAATACTAATCATTTTATGGGAAAGAGACGTGCCACCGTATTATATTAATGAAAAGTAGAAGATACAACCGAATTGCCTTGATGTTGCAAGTTCCCTTTTAGTGGTCCTTTGTTCCAACACACACATACACTTGCTCCGAAATTCACATGAATATAATCCACAAAATCTTGATAGACAAATGGAGGCCTCAAGCATCACTAGGAACAAGATTCTTCACACAACCTTCAACCTATTCTTTCATCAATATTTTGTTTAATCTTGCTTAACCTTTTCCATGAGAAGCCCATGATTATATAGGAGAAGGTGAAGTGGTTAAAGGGATGAGGATGATCCCACCAAATCATAGAAGCTAGTAGGATCGCAACCATACGGACGCCACCTCATATTCTAGAAGATTCCCCTTATAGAAAATTCGCGAAACCTCTTTCCTCTTTTAGCTTTGGAATGTTGTCGCACCCTGCCTATATAGAATCCCGTGGAAATCTCGTGGGCCAACTATAGAGAAGCCTGTGGAAATCATAGACTTCTGCACTATGTAATATGTGCAACCTGTGGACCCTTTCTAAAAAGCAGTTTTGTAAGGAGGAAAGAAGTTGTTTTTCTCAGGCAAAAAGTCATGTTGGGAGCCTGAACACATGTTTGTGAAATCATCATTAGGGTGACCAAAATAATGTGTAATAGAATGCCCCCCAAAGTATGAGGCTGGAACTCGTGACAACCTAAATACTTTGTAAAAATGCGTGTGTGTGTCGGGAACAAGGAGCACACCAATTGGGAACCTACAAACAATCAAGCATTCGCACGATATTATACCATGTTTGAAGTAGGCATTCCCATGTTCAGACTATAAATGATTGAAATCATAAATATAAATCATGGCCACCAATTATACATTGTGGATCCATGTCATCAAGATTCTACATAGCCACCAGGAATACACTATGGATCTATGTATTGGAAAACTCAGATGCAGACATAGCCACGATACATACAAAGTGGATCTATGTGTCAATTCAAATCACAAATACTCCATTGCAACCTAGATAAAAAATGATGAGGTCCAGGGTCTTCAATCTCGTCGTCCATTAGTACGAACCTAGCCATGTGATTACCAGTGCTGAAGTCGAACATGGTTAGAAACCACTTGATTACCAGTCGTTAATGAAAACCATTAACAAGTGCGAGGGAAATCACCATTGATGTTAATGACTCCCAAGGTACAATAGTACAATCCAACGAGTGTGAATAGATGATATGAAGTCGAACACTCGATGGAATCTCTCGATCAGGGATCACTGATATAAATCCACTGTCAAAAGTGAAGAAACCTGCCATTGAGGCATGCAGGCTCTAAGGCACTAAATAATTTCTAAGTCTTGTTCCTGGATAATGAGCTGAAGTCGACAGGAAAAGACTTGTCACAGGAGGGCCTTGATGTATCCCCCATCAAATGACATGAAATAAGTAACAGATTTAGGGTAGAGCAATGTATAACATGATTTGAAACTGACACAAGGAAGGCCGACATGGTAGGAATTGACAATTGCAGATGGATGACCCAATAGAGGGATTGGTTGAACTTCTCTTGAACATATGTATGGCACGACACTGGTCTTGGCAGCATTAACTCAAAGACGACTCAAGATATGAACTTGCAGAAAGTTAGACGAGAGAAAATGGATTTCCCAACCCAGATTCAAATGATGAAAGGGATGCCATGTTCAAGAGAGACACTTATTGCCACTAACACAAATACAAAGACACGTCTCTTTTCCAAATTTCCCCCCACCATTTCTGGTGAATACCTCTTTATTTTTACATGAGCTTGACGAGGATAACATATGCTTGTTGATGTATGGTCATCCTTCGGAGGAGTCCCTCAGAGTATGTTTAACAAAGCCTAAGAAGGAGTGGTTTGGTCCCATGTGGGTCTTTCGATGTTTGTTTAATGAGTCCAAAGATAGAAAACTCAGGGGTTTTTATATTTTGAGAGTCTGAAAAATGTTTAAAGAGAACTCTCTTAGTTCATTTTTCGTAAAATAGTTCGATAGGACTGAAAAAGTGATAAATTATCACCCATCAAACGTTTTCTTCAAATACTTTTACGAGCGTGAAAAGAACAAGGTCACTCGACAATCTTTTCATTTTTATGAATTGTGAAAAGAGCTTAAAGGTTACTCTGTAATTTTCGTTATTTTTGTGTTACCATGACGAGTATGAAAAGATGACAAAAGTATACTTGGTTACGTTCTCATTGATTTTCGAGAACGAGAACGAACAAAGACTAAGCTCGAGGTTTTTCTAAAAAATGTTAAAAAGTAATCGTACATGCGATGAACAAGAAAAACAAATCTCAAAAACTGTCCATACTTCATCGTTTGGAACCCTAGTCTACCCATCTACGAAAAACAAAACACTCATGAGACTATTACGCTGGTAGGTTTTTGAGAAAATATATTTAAATGATATAAAATACTTTTAGAAAAAGTAAAAAATGAGATAAATAGGGGTAAGAACGCATTTTCACTATTTCATTTGTATTTGGTCAAAAACTTGTCTAAGAGCCCTTATTTCACCTCGTATTTCGACGGTCGATTGTGGGGAGCACAGGTGATCATTCAGAAAACATTTTGCGTGAAAGCGGTGAGTACCTCATCTTCTTCCTTTTCAACGGTTTAAAATTCATTTCAATCGGTTAAAAGATGATTTTTTGGGTGAATTTTTGGGTCGTAGGTGTGCGTTGGGGCCGCCGCAGGTGCCCTATATCGGGGCCTGCGGAAATCAAGGATTTTTGTAGGTGCCCAATGGTTCACCTGTGGAAACCCCACTCTATAAGTGAAGCCCAGTTGCGGTGGACAAAAACCCAAAAAGAAAATGATGTGTGGACCAAAAAGAATTCCAAAAAATGATGATTGAAGGTGCTAACTTCTTTCTTTCATCTCTATGCAGGTATTTTGATTGCAAACATGTTGGAGTGGAGAGAAAGAGAGAATGAATATGATGATGCAATGGCTTTGAATGATCTGGGCACCATAAATTCCCTACGACAGTGTGGTTTGTTAAAGTTCTTCAAGATCCAGGGCATGAGAGCCCAACTGAGACTGTTGGAATATTTGGTCCATATGTAGGACGTGGACCAACAAGTATTTCATGTGGGTGTTCATGTGCTTTCCTTGGACATTGAAGATATTTACTTTTTGACGGGGTTGTCTCGTCATGGGGCGCAATTGAACTTAACAGAAGGTCGAGGTGGTGGTTTGTTGATGAGTGAATACATTAGACGTTATTGTGAACCAGAGGCCGAGCAGTGCAAGGGTAAAGTGGTTATCAGAAGGGTTCGTGATCTGACTCTCAGAACCATACTTTTCACCATTGCACAAATGGCAGGGAGTGCTTCTCCACACATGGCTCTGTAGAGCTACTTCAAGTATGCCATTGAATGCACCGAACCTCATGTGTTCAACTGGTGTGATGGTCTCCTCAGCAGTATGAAGAGACAATTGACCAAGAGAAAGAATGGGGAACTAAAGCAATTTGGGCACTGATCCATTTTGGTATCTTTCTTCCTAGAAAGAGTCCCTCATCTACGCCTATAGTTAGAGTGGAATATACCAGTGCCACGAGATCCGCGGATGAAATGGTGGTGTGATATCATGTCCCAACATGTTGTGGGCCCTATTATTAAGTATAACGATACATTTTTTGATTGGTTGGAGCCCCAGATCTTGATGATCGATGACTATGCATATGTCGGGCTATATTTTTGCAATGACCTTGACTTGGTGCTACCAAAGGGTTCTCAGTGGGGGGACCTAGGTAAGAAAAATATTTTTCTTTTATGGTGTTTTTGTAATTTTTTTCAAAATATTAAACACATTTTTCCTTTTTATGTTTTCAATCCAATGACTAATCAAAAATTTTGACCATGTAGATGTAGGGCCATTCCGGCCCCCGGGTACATCCCCTATCCAGAGGCGAGGGGAGGTAGCAGTAGTAGCAGGATGGGATGCGGAATATTATGAATAAATCGAGCAGAATCTAGAGGGTTTGACTGCAGGCATCCCAAATATGTCGATCAACGAGGTCTCGAGGCGTTTCCAGCACCATACCGTAGGCGTGGCTGGTCCACTGAGACGATTGCTTTGTAGGGTAGCACGAGAAGTAGTGTGTTACCCTGAGTATCATCCATGATGCCATTTTGTAGAAGCTATGAGCTTCGTATTTTGATATTTTGGTCTTCGGACGAAAAACAATCTTTTTGTAAAAAACTTTTATTGTTACATATATATACATGAGGCTTCTACCGGCTTATTTTTCTTTTTATAATACATGTGATGTGTGATTGGATTTATAAATGTCTCAGATGTCTGTCTAACGCATAATTAGCTAATGTATCAGTTAATGTATTTAGACATCTAGGAATGTGATGATACTCGATATAATCAAAATAACGTTCCAAGAGGCGAATTCGTAAATATGCCCATCACAAAGTAGGACTTCAGATAACATAGACATTACTTAACTGTAACACTACTAGTTGAGAATCAAGTCGTATAACTAGGCGATGAATCCCAAGCGAGATAGCATCGGTCAACAATTCGATGACTGCGCCATACTTTGCAATATTATTGGTTGCACAACCGAGGAAAACATTGTGTAGCCTGATAAGTTCGTTCGTGGGAGCATAGATTTTACATGTAGCAGAAGCTAGGTTCTGAGTGCTACGACTAGCGCCATCAGTGAAGCCAAAGTGGGGTAATGAAGACTCCGACATCTGGAAACCAAGCATAATGCAAGGTAAGCGGTCGAGGGTAGAAACCAAATAACGAAAAAGCACACAAAAGTAGCACACAACAATATGATACAGTAAAATACAAGCACTCATGCAAAGATAGTCTAAGCATAGTACTTCTTCAAGTAAATCCCATTTCTGGGTTCACTCAAAGGAATTCCATCATAATATACTAACTCGTAGGCTCCCTTCTCCAACACTCGTTTGACGATGTAAGGGCCTTGCCACATAGCCTCAATTTTTTCGGCTCCTAGAAAATCACGATCTTGTTCATAGAGGAGAACTAGATCACCCTCAGAGAAAACACGTGGCTTGACATGCTTGTCGTATTGGGCTTTGACGTGTTTCTTTTGGGTTTCAATAACTAGGGTGGCATCACGATGGACTTCATCCAATTGCATAAGATACAACAGGCGTTCTTCTTCAACAGAGGTGTTTGGGAGAAGTTCAACGGCTAGTTTTAACGATGGAATCTCACATTCAATCGGTAGGACTGCTTCTATACCATACACTAATTGGAAGGGTGTAAACCCTATGGTAGACTTCACAGATGTCTGATAGGCCCATAATGCTAAAAAAAACATCGTGTGCCAACTCGTTTTGTGAATTCCTATAATCCATCGAAGCATGGTGATAAGGACCTTGTTAATTGCTTCAACTTAGCCATTGGCTTGTGGATAGTAGGGGCTTGAGTTTTCATGTCGAAGACCCAACTTTTCTATAAGCTCAGACATCATGAAGTTTTGAAAGTGGCTACCATGATCAATGACGATAGAATGTGGGATTCCAAATCATGTGATGATGTGATTAAATATGAATAGGGCTGCATTTTTTTCCGTATTGTCGAATGTAGGCATCGCCTCGGCCCATTTCGTGAAATAATCCACAGCTGCGATAATGTATCCATGCCCCCCAGATGAGTGAGGGTTACAGGTCATGAAATCGATACCCCATTTAGCAAAAGGTCCAACAGAAACTACAGGGTGTAAGGGAGTGGGATGAGATCTTATCTTATGATTGTATGTTTGGCAAGCATGGCATTTCTGGACGGTAGTTATACAATATTTAAATAAAGAAGGCCAGAAGTACCTTGCTCGCAAGATATTTTGGGCAGTGGCATACCTGTACATATGACCGCCACATGCTCCAGAGTGGCAGTGATTCAAATCTTTCTCAGCCTCATCAAAGGTGAGACAACGTAGCAATATAGAGTCAACACCACGGCGATAAAGAGTGTCACCGAGAATGATGTATTGACGAGCTTGATAGCGGATGCGACAACGGTCGGTACTAGAGAGGTCTAGCCAGTAAGTTTGAGTCTAGAGATAAATGATAATATCTCCATACCAAGAATCATCAGAACTGATCAGAAAAAGGGATTCGTCTAGTAGGGAATCCTCTACCACATTTTCTGTTTCAGTGGAGGGAAGGTCACATATCAATTCGGCAAAGACCAAGGACTTCTTTGACTTAGCACGCTTGAATTCTAAGTCAAACTCCTGGAGAATCACTATCCATTTGAAGTATTTCCCCCCTAGCAATTGATGAGTAAGAATGTGTTTCATAGGGTTACAATCAGAAATTACAGTGATCTTGCATAGTAGAATATAGTGACAGAAACGTTGGACAGCTTGAACAGCTGCCAAGGCCATTTTTTCAACATGTAAGTACTTGGTTTCGGTATTCATGAGACTCCGAATCAAATAATAAATGACATGTTCATCGTGTAAATCGTCTTCTTGGACAAGAACCATGGCAATGGTGGAGTCCGAAGCAATGAGATAAAGGAAATAATCTCGACTATAATCAGGTGGGAAAATGAGTGGGGTACGGGTTAAAATCAGTTTCAAAGCGTCGAAGGATTTGTTGGCGGTGGTGTCCCATACAAACTCAGAGCCCTTCTTTAGTAGTCGAGTAAATCCGAGTGTTAACTCAGCATAGTTTGGGATAAAATGACGTAGAAAGTTTGCCTTCCCTTGCAAAATTTGTAGCTAGTGAAGTGAGAAAGGAGGAGGGATATTGAGGATCACCTCGACCTTCAAAGGATCTAACCTGATCCCTTGACATGACACAATAAAGCCTAGGAGTCAGCTGGACTCCACACAAAAGACACATTTATGTGGGTTTAAGTGTATACAATAGAACCAACAACGAAGGAAAATGGCTCGGAGGTGGGCCAGATGATCACTACGATGCATGGAATGCATTGGTAGGTCATCTAAATATGGCTATAGAATATGCTTAATATCATGGAAAGCGTAAGACATCACACATTGAAACATTGCACCAACGTTCTTCAAACCGAAGGGTGGTTTCCGGTAGGCGAAGGTTCCCCAAGGACAAATGAAAGTGGTTTTGTGTTGATCCGTGGGTAAGATATTGATTTGATTATATCCAGAGAAATTATCCATCAAAGAGAAGATTTCACTTCCAGCGCAATCGTCGACGATTTGGTCAACAAAGGGGGTAGGAAAGTTTTCCTTAGGACAAGATTTGTTGATATCCCAATAATCAACACAGGTACAGATCGTACCTTGTTTCTTGTTAACCGGAACTAGATTGGATACCCAATCAATCAAAGCCACAGGATAAATAAAGCCATCTTTAAGAAGTTTTTTGACTTCAAGCTTGATAGCAGTTGCTTTATAGGGGTGGACCGGGCGAAGTCTCTCTCGAACGGGTTTAGTGTCCAGGTAGGTCTTAATTTCGTGTAAAACAATATCAGGTTCAATGCCTAGCATCTCTTTGTAGCTCCATGCGAAGATGTCACGAAATTCTTGAAAAAGTGACTTATATGTGACAACCTCATCGATGGAACATGAAGCTCCGATGTGGACATTTTTGACAACTCCAGGTTTAATAGATATGTTGAGGGGGATGGTGGGTGAAATGTTACTTAATTTCCCTTCATATAATACATCGTGTGTGGATTCAGGAACTGAAGAAATAATGATAATGGTTGACAGAGTCGAGATACGTTGGTAGCTCTCAATGGTGTGTTGTTCGAGAAAGAGAATGGAACAATGATGTCCATCATCCCAAGGGGTATCTTCCATCGACATAACTAACATAATCATCTCGTCCATTGGAAAAATAATGTGGAACGGGTCAAGAGACGAATCACCGAGAGAGGGAATAGAAGGGTCGACTAATTCAATGGCTTGGTAGGCGGATTCAACCGGAATTAAAGGCATATGGTTGTCATAGTGAAGATAATCACCAGGTTCAGGTACTATCCAAGGGTCAGAATATGCGGGAGTTTCTCAAATGGAGGTGGAAATCATATTAATCGAGGCAACCAAAAGAGAAGGAACGTCGGGCGGTGGGATGGGAAAAGTACCCATCAGAGTTGAATCTTTTAGTAGACCCACACCGACATTCTCATACCCAGGGGGTGTCTTTGCAATGAAAGGTATGTTGTTGGTACGTGTATCAAAATTAAAGAAGTCTAGTTGGTCTACTGTAACTACTTTTCCCTGATGTGGAAAATGCATGATACGGAAAAGAGTAGACACAACTGCACGCATGGAATCGATCTAGCTATGGCCAAGTAAAAGGTTGTAATCGAGAGGTGCATCAAAGACCTCAACTTCAATGTTGACCATTTTTCCTTCTAATGTAATAGGCAACAAAGGGAGTACACCGTAAGGTTTAAATCCAGATCCATTGAAGGCTTTGAGCATGTTGTGTAATGCAGTTAGGGAAGGAGAGCCAATGGCTTTCTAGCAGGCAATAGACATGACACACATCGAGGCACCCTCATCAATAACTGTTCTACAAATGTTCTTGTCGGTGACAACAACTTGTATCTGAAATGCGAGCTGAGGGGGTAACCTTGGAATGTGATCTTCCAAGTCAAAGATTATTAAATTCGTATCTGTAGGGTTTATTCCACCGATAGCTTTCAACATGGATTTTCGTTGTGTAGGACAACTCTAAAGGACTTCGAGGGTTGACATCGCGGATGGTGCTTGCGCCAGATCCTCTACAATACTATAGTTCTGGGTAGCATGCGCATGAGGATTGAAAGCAGACTTTCAAACCACGCCCTTGGGAGGAAGGCGAAGGACTATATCGAGGTTCGTTTGTTCGAGATGAAGAGGATTGTTGGAAGGTGGAGCCGAGGGAGGTTGTTGAACCATTGAAGGTGGTGTATCGTAAACTTTCTCCTTGGAGGAAGAGTAATCTTTGGCATGAGTGGTAAGTGTGATGTCGTTCTTCTTTGAATCATTGTTACACATAAGTACGTAGGAGGTAATAGAGGAAGAAGGTTGATCATGGATGACCAATTGAGCATGCTGTTGAGAAGGGAAGGGTTGAGACAAGACGGCAGGTGTAGGGGGTTTTGGGGTTCCTTGAAGGAACTTCATGACCTCGACACGTCTCGAATAGTCCTTCATGTAGTGATCATCACCACAGACAAGGCAAGGACAGCGAGGTTTGTGTTTGTCCTTATCATCAGCATCTTGTGACTTGGTCTTGTCAGATTGTGGGTTGTTATTTTTATTCTCCTTATTCCTACCCTTACCTTTTTCAGATTTATTCTTATCGGTAGGGGTCGATTGAACAATGTTCACTTCTGAAGTTTTACCAGTGGGAGGAGCGGGCGTCGGAGAAGTTTGAACATTAGAAGCATGGGATTTGGGAGTCATGTGAGAGGCCTGCAAAGATTGAGGTTGAGCATGGAAAGTACCTATCACACCATCAACATCATGAGAAGTTGATGGGGTCGTTGAGGCGGTCGTGGTAGTAGGACGAGGTGCATAAGGGAGCAGATCATAAAGAGTACTCATTTGTGAATAAACGAGATCAAGGTATTGGGCACGACTAATCACCTGTTCTTCTGTGACAACTCCACCCATGGTAATGTCTTTAGATATGTCATTCATAAAGGATTTCATGAACCATTCTGCCAATAACTGATCGGGAATATCGAGTTTGATTAAACGTCATCTTCGTCTCCACTCATGAATGTGATCAAAGATATGAGTGGCTTTATTTTTCTTAAAAGAACTCAAAATATTGGTTCCTATTTCATAACGGATTGGCAACTGATAGTGAGTGAGGAAATCCATGGCTAGGGTATTAAAGTCAACAAAGAATCCTTGTGGTAACTATATATACCACTTTGCGGTTGAACCCATGAGAGTTCGTTGAAAAAGATGTAACTAGTGGAGTCATCCATCAAAGAGTTGGATGAACACCAAAGGTAGAAAGTCATTACATGATTGTTTGGATCCTCCCCTAGTTTACCATCGAAATTAGGAATGTCGGATGGTAATTTGGCTAGTATGATAGGCCAATGAGAAGAGTGATGGATAGGGTCATTCAAAATCCTAGACAAGTCCAGTAAATCCAAAGTGGCTAAGAAGGGTAACTGTTTATTCACATGAGGGTACTGGTGACTTTGGGGAGGAAGTCCCGTCAGTATACCAGTAGTACCATAAGCAATTTTCATATGATGCGAAGATCCTGGTACATTCGGTTGTGGGTGTGGAGGTAGGTAGCCCATGGGGTTGTATTGATTAGGTATGTTCCCTTGGAAAGGGACACTAGATTGAACATTCGAACCCCAATTGGGATTGGAAGTCTTGGGGAAGGGTTGGCCCGTACTAGGGCGTATAAAAGAGATGACTTGAGGTTGTTTCCCCCCAGTCGATTGAGTGTTACCCTGGGTAAGAAAATTCCAATATTGGGCCAAAGTTGTTGGTATGTTCTATCCATAGGGTGTGGTGGGTAGTTGTTGTCCTCCAACTGGAGGTTGTGTTCCAATCGAGGTTTGAACTCCAAAAGGGGTTTGAGATTGACCTCTAGGGTTGAATTGTTCACCAATAGGGACCTGATAATTAGGTGTGAAAGACTGAGTAATGCCACTAGGGTCGGATCCACCAGTGAAAGATGGATAAGGCCCTCTGGAGGGGGGTTGGGGAAGTGTCAGAATGAAATCGGCAACAGGATTGTGCCCAAGAGAAGAAAAAAATCCAAATGCTCCAGATGGAACCTAAGTAGAGATAGGGATAGAAGCATTCAATGCATTATACCCAGGAGGAAGCGATGAACAAGGTCTAGGTGAAAGTGGTGTGCCAATGGGATCTTGGATAGCCACTATAGTCCTTATGGGAATAGTCATAGCGTTTGGGACCAGTGTAAAGTGGGCCATCTGAAGGGGGATGGTCGAGTGATGCAGAGACGCACCTGCAGGCACACCCATTCACAAGATCTTCTCTTACCTCGGCCCGAAGAACTCCAAGGTTCTTATATTTCCCTATCAGGAAATCCGCACCCACAAAATTCTTCATGCGATCCCCTCTCTGCACTCGGAGGATCGGAACTCGCAACTTCGTGAATCCAAAGGTCAGTAGTCGAGTGTTGGTTCTATGAATCCTCGAACCCCGATATAAGTCAACATTGACCCCTTCCTTTACCCTGTCGGAACTTCTCCTATCATGATTTCGGCACTCACGATATTGAATGCCTTGTCCCTCTGACTTCCGAACCCCGATGCTCTAAAACTCCGATGCGCTCGCGGGTTGACTATTCAACGACCCCTTATCTCGTCGAGACTTCGAACTTTGCAGGATCACGAATCATGATGTCAAAGTTTCAATACTTCTCGCTGCAAGATCCCGATGACTTGTGCCACCTGTCGTCCACTCGCCTGCCCTATTGTGGCCCGCAATATTCCTTTTAGCTGTCGAGATATTGCGTATCGCGATTTCACAATTCCTGTTGCGATGTTTTGGAGTTTCGATCCACGAAAACCCGATACACAATATATGTGTAGATCCAACGGTCCTCGTGGCCCTGATCAATGGCTCTGCCCTTCCTGAGCTTTTAACCTTGTTGGGAATACTCCACCGTATCTTCCTTGCACCTCTGCACGATCTAACGGCCCATGGTTTATCACGAATTCTCCTCGGAGAATACCAACCGTCTGTTCCTCCTGATGAGGTCTACGAAATGACTAAGTGTTCCTCCACGGAACTCGTTCACCTGCGCACAACTCACGGCGCCTGCTTGAACGTTCCACATCACAAACTCCCTGTGCTTTCCTTTGATAATTTCTCGAAGTTTCTACACCTCCTAAGATTTTCCCAAATCTAAATATTTCAGAGAACCTTTCACGCACTCCTTGCGGAAAACCTTGAACCATGTCTAAGTGTTGAAGTTCCTCGACTCTGTGCACCTCTACAACAGCAGTCTTTCAACTCTCGCTCAGGTTCGCAACCCTGAACTTCTACCTAACCTGTGCACTCCTTGCACGGCTTCTGTGCCCAACTGCACCTTTGGGAGAATGAGAACAAAAGCAACTCTATCTAAACCCTCTGTCAACGCACTCCTTGCAGACAATTCGACTGCACTCCTTGCAGGAATTCTCTGGCTCAAATAGAGAAACAATTGAAACTCATTCCTTCTTCCCCTCCGACTTCAATTCAAACATGAAATCATATACACAACATATAAAAGCAAATGTATAACTGGAAGCAAACATTCATGAGCATATCAACATCAATACATAGAGAACAGACACAAAACCATGAATTTGATTCAAAGCTTTCTTCTATTAATTCAAATATCTGTACATGGGTGTTCTTACACAGCTCTCTCTGCATGCTCTTACTCAAATGATTCTAACTCATCTCTATGTTACAATACACAATGAGGGTGTCTATATCCCGTTTCCCTCTTGCGCTCTAGAAACTGTCTAGTCTAGAATTAAATCCTACCTACTTGCATTAACTACTTTGAAAGCCTCCTACCTACTAAGGACGAGAGAAATCCGCTAAAGTTCCATTCACAATATACAAGTGCACTTCATCTTAATGGCTCATTTAAGATCGCGCAACAACTTCAAGGTTTTTTCAAAATTTGTGCTGGCTTGTCCAGCTGTCTCTCGCTTTCGCGCTGGCTCGCTTGATGTGGGAGATGCTCCTTCATCATACTACCTTGCTTGAAAATTTTCATGGGCTCCTGTCCATGAGCTCCTGCACGGTCCGTCCATGCTTCTGTATCTCTGCTTCAGTCTCCCAGCTGGCATCTTCAACTGGATGATTCTTCCATTTGACCAGATACTCAAAGTATTGCTTTCGCCTGGTCCTCTTGCTCACTCTCTTGTCTAGTATGCACTCCATCTGTGGATTATATGCTACTGGCATCTGCTTCATCCATTGGATCACTAGCTGTTTAGTTCTACTCCCTGGTTCTTCAGCTCTGTATGGGTACAAATCCGAGATATTGAATATCGGAGAAATTCCGATCCCATCAGGTAATTCAATCTCATAAGCATTCGCCCCAAACTTCTTCAAGACCCTACATGGCCAGATTTTATTCATCTTTAAATTATTGTATGTTCCTCTCGGGAACCTTTCTTTCCTTAAATGTGCCATAACTAGATCACCAACCTCAAACTGAAGTTGTCTCTTTCGCTGATCTGCTCTACATTTATATTCCTAGCTTGATTTCTGCAATCGCTCCTTCACCCGACTGTGAAGTTCCTTCATCGCCTCAGCGAATTCTTCTGCACTAGCACTTCTAATCGCAGTTTGTTATGAATCCCTCAGTTCAAAAATTCCTCTCGGCTACATACCATATACAACCTGAAATGGACTTTTCCCTGTGCTCCTGTTCACTGAGTCATTATACGCAAACTCTGTCTATGGAAATATATGGTCCCACTGGCTGTGGTGCTCCATCACCAAGATTCTCATCAAGTCTCCCAGACTTCTGTTGACCACTTCTGTCTATCCATCCATCTGAGGATGATACGCTGAACTAAATTCCAAGGTAGTTCCCAGCTTCTTCCATGAGGTCCTCCAAAAATGCCCTATGAATTTCGTATCTCTGTCTGAAACTATACTCTTCAGCAACCCATGAAGTCAAATGACCTCTTTGAAAAACAGGTTCGCAATGTGAGTCATGTCACTGGTTTTCTGACATGGAATGAAGTGTGCCATTTTGGAAAATATATCCACTACCACAAAGATTGAATCAACACCTCTTTGTGTTCTTGGCAACCCCAATACAAAATCCATGCTAATCGCATCCCACGGCCTTTCTGGTATGGGAAATGGTTGATAAAATCCCACATTCTTCTTCTTTCCCTTCGAATGTTGGCAAATTCTACACCTTTCTACAAATCTCTTGACATCCGCTCGCATTCCCAGCCAAAAATATGACTCATTCAACTTCGTGAATGTTTTTTCATGGCCAAAGTGTCCTGCCAATCCTCCGTTGTGTTTCTCCTTTAACAAGTTCTCCCTCATGGAGCATTTGGGAATACACACTTGATTGCCCTTAAACAACAATCCTTCCTGGATCATATAGTCTAGCCACTGGATTCTATCTCTGAGAACTAGATTCTCAGCTGCTTCATACGCCTCTTTGAAATCCTGATCATCAACGTACATGTCCCTGAGATCATCAAAACCCAGTGTTTTGACTCGGAACTCCTACAATAGAAAACACTTCCTGCTCAAAGCATCAGCCACTTTGTTAGCAGTACCAGAAATATGCTTAATCACAAATGTGAAATTCTACATATACTCAACCCATTTGGCATGTTTCTGATTCAACTTCTCCTGTTGAGTCACAAACTGCAGTGCATGATTATCACTGTACAATACAAATTCTTTGGGTATCAAGTAATGCCTCCATTTCTTTAATGCCTGTATGATAGCATAAAACTCCTTATCATAAGTGGAGTATTTTAATTTTGCCTCATTCAGCTTCTCACTGAAATATGCTATCGGTCTGTCTTCTTGACTCAAGATTGCTCCGATTGCAAATCCGCTTGCATCACATTTCACCTGAAATGTCTTATGGAAATTTGGCAACACCAACACTAGTTGTTCCGTGATCTTCCTCTTCAACAAATTGAAACTCTTTTCATCCTCTGTTGTCCAGTGAAAAGACTTATGCCTTTTCTTCCCTGTATCCATCATCGCTACACTAATTGCACTGAAATTTTTGATGAACTTTCGGTAGAAACTAGCCAATCCATGAAAGCTTCTCACCTCAAATATGTTTTTTGATGGTGGCCAATTCTTGATTACCTCCACCTTATCTGGATCCATCCTCAGCTCATTTTCCGAAATAACAAACCCCAAGTAAATGAGCTCTGTCTTCATGAATGAGGATTTCTTCATATTTATCAACAGCTTCTCCTGTTGTAGTCTCTGCATCACTGTAGCCAAATGCTTCAAGTGTTCTTCCACTGATTTACTGTAAATCAGTATGTCATCCAAGTAAACAATGACAAATTTCCCGATGAACTCCCTCAGGACTTCATTCATCAACCTCATGAAGGTACTTGGCGCATTTGTTAAGCCAAATGGCATAACAATCCATTCATACAACCCTTCGTTTGTTTTGAATGTTGTCTTCCATTCGTCACCTTCTCTCATGCGAATCTGATGATAATCACTTTTCAAATCAATATTTGAAAAGTACTTTGCTCCGCTCAAGCAATCCATCAGATCATCCATCCTCGGCAATGGAAATCTATACCTGATGGTTATCTTGTTGATCTCCCTTGAGTTGGTACACATCCTCCAGCCTCTGTCTTTCTTCGGACTGAGTACTGTTGGAACAACACACGGACTCAAGATTTCTCTGACCAAACCTTTGTCCAACAAATCCTGGACTTGCCTTTTAACCTCTTCATTTTCTTGCGGCATCAATCTGTACGCGGCTTTGTTCGACAAACTGGCTCCTGGTATGAGATCAATATGATGACTCACACTCCTAATCGGTGGCAACGAACGAGGTAATTCGTCCACTACAATGTCAGCAAACTCTTCCAGCAGTTCCTGAATCTCATCTGGTAAATCATCCACTCTTGTTCTAGTCAGAACAATCCTCGGTTTCCTGACCACAAAGAATTGTGGATCCTCCTTCTTCTTAACCTCTGTAAGAAGTTCCTTCCCACTCATGAGAAGTACTGTGTTTCTTACCCCCGGCTTCACCTCCTTATCCTTTATTGGAAGCAACATGTGTGTCCTCCCATTCTTCTCTAGGGTGTATGTGTTCATTCGCCCATCATGAATCACATTCCTGTCATATTTCCATGGTCTACCCAGCAATAGATGACAAACATCCATAGGAATGACATCACATAAAATATTATCATTATATCCTCCTATCTTGAATTCAACCAAGCATTGTTTAGTGACAGTTACCTGGTGTCCCTTCTGTAGCCATGAAACTCTGTATGGGCTTGGATGATTAGTTGTCTCCAGGTCCAGCTTCTCTACCATCTCTGTAGATACAAGATTATCCGTGCTACCACTATCTACGATGACCTTGCATACCCTATCCTTGGTTTTGCAAGCAGTCCTGAAAAGTCTGGTCCTTTGGACTGAACTCTCCACCTCCTTCTCGGGTGTCAAAAGGACTTTTCGCATCATCAACGATCTTCTGCCTTCTGCGTCTTCTACCTCAACATCCCGCCTCTGTGCTTCGGTGATGTGAGCTTCTCCAATGTCCTTCTTTTTCTCTGGACACTCGTAAGACTTGTGTCCATTCTTCCCACATGTGAAGCATGTGATGACTCCACCTCTTCCTCTTCCTCTACCTCTGGTACGAGGAAAAGTGTTGTTGTCAGCATAATCTCCTCTCTTCTCATTATGCTGTCCTTTCTGTTCAACATATTGCCCTCTCTGTGAGGCTCCACCTCTCTCTATGCGAGCTTGAGGTTTCTTCCATTCCTCCCTGGGCTTCTGATATTTGTCCTGGGCAACTGATTTTTCTCTGGGCTGACTTTTGCCTCATCCCCTCTGACCTTTCTTTCAGCTCATCTTCTCTTCAGCTTTCAGATCCATCTGATAAGCATCTTCCACCGTCCAGATGGTTACCATGCTCATCTCATCCTGGATATCATATCTCAGGCCATTCATGTATCTGGAAACTTTCTCATCATCGCTCTCCCGATGACCTGCCCTGATGTTCAGTTTATAGAATTCCTCAGTGTATTCTTTCACTATCATCAGCTTCTGTCTCAGGTTCTACATCCTCCTGAATAGAGTAATTTGATAGTCTCTGGGGATGAATTTCGCTTTCATCTTGGCGATCATTCGATCCCAGCTCTTGATCTTCTGCTTGCCCTTGCAGCATCTATCAACTTGTAGTTCATACCACCACAATGTTGCGTGTCCTTTCAAGCACGTGACAGCATGCTTGACCTTCTTTTCCTCTTCGACATCTTCACAGTCGAAGTATGTGTCTAGAGCTCTAATCCAATCTAGAATCTCCTCTGCATCCAAGTTCCCCTCCTAAACTGGAATGTTCATCTTTGCTCTTGCACCCATCCTAGCAATAGCTTTAATCAAACGCTCGTTTGATGCATCTTCGGCTGCAACTTATTCTTCACGTTCAGCCTCAGCTTCGCTCTCGGAATCACTGAGATCCCCTGCACTGTCTGTGCGTCTTTGCATTGTCTCCATGTCTTCGAGTCTTGCTCGGAGATCATGCATTTGTCTCTCCATGACTAGATCTGTTACTTGCCTGCCTCTTCTTCGCAGTATTTCTCTATCCTCTGGATCGGGTGATTGTCTATCTCTCCTCGGCGGCATGGTGAATTCTCTTCTCTGCTACAGAAAGAAAAGAATCTTTCTGTGCTCTAAT
This sequence comes from Picea mariana, assembly GCA_032191745.1. Classification (NCBI taxonomy): domain Eukaryota; kingdom Viridiplantae; phylum Streptophyta; class Pinopsida; order Pinales; family Pinaceae; genus Picea; species Picea mariana. The sequence goes on along the minus strand of JASDQU010242400.1, from coordinate 133,666 downwards.
ACCAAACGGACGCAGACACGCACCCGCAGGCACGCCCGCTCATAGGATCTTCTCTTACCTCGGCCCGAAGAACTCCAAGGTTCTTCTATTTCCCTATCGGGAAATCTGCACCCACAGAATTCTTCACACGATCTCCTCTCTTCACTCGGAGGATCAGAACTCGCGACTTTGCGAATCCAAAGGTCAGTAGTCGAGTGTTGGTTCTACAAATCCCTGAACCCCGATATAAGTCAACGCTAACCCCTTCCTTTACCCTGTCGGAACTTCTCCTATTGCGATTTCAACACTCGCGATATTGAACGCCTTGTCTCTCCAACTTCCGAACCCCGATGCGTCGAAACTCCGATGCGCTCGCGGGTTGACTATTCAACAACCCCTTATCTCTTCGGGACTTTGGACTTCATGGGATTGCGAATCCTGATGTCAAAGTTTCGGGACTTCTCGCTGCGAGATCCCGATGACTTGTGCCACCTGTCCTCCACTCGCTTGCTCTGTTGTGGCCCACACTATTCCTTTTAGCTGTCGGGATATCGCGTATCGTGATTTCATGATTCCCATTGCGATGTTTTGGAGTTTCGATCCACGAAACCTCGATACATGATATACGTGTAGATCCAATGGTCCTCGTGGCCCTAATCAATGGCTCTGCCCTTCTTGAGCTTTTAACCTTGTTGGGAATACTCCACCATATCTTCCTTGCACCTCCGCAAGATCTAACGGCCCACGGTTTATCGTGAATTGTCCTCGGAGAATACCGACCATCCATTCCTCCTGATGAGGTCTGCGAAATGACTAAGTGTCCCTCCACGGAACTCGTCCGCCTACACACAACTCGCGATGCCTGCTTGAACGTTCCACGACACAAACTCCCTGTGCTTTCCTTTGATAATTTCTCGAAGGTTCTACACCTCCTGAGCTTCCCAACTCTGAATCTTTCAGAGAACCTTGCATGCACTCCTTGTGGCAAACCTTCAACCACGTCTAAGTGTTGAAGTTCCTCGACTCTGTGCACCTCTGCAACAACAGTCTTTCAACTCTCGCTCAGGTTCGCAACCCTGAACTTCTACTCGGCCTGCGCACTCCTTGCACGGCTTATGTGCCCAACTGCACCTTTGGGAGAATGAGAACAAAAGTAACTCTATCTGAACCCTCTGTCAATGCACTCCTTGCGGACAATTCGACTGCACTCCTTGCAGGAATTCTCTGGCTCAAATAGAGAAACAATTGAAACTCATTCCTTCTTCCCCTCTGACTTCAATTCAAGCATGAAATCATATACACAGCATATAAAAGCAAATGTATAACTGGAAGCAAACATTCATGAGCATATCAAAATCAATACACAGAGAACAGACACAAAACCATGAGTTTGAATCAAAGCTTTCTTCTATTAATTCAAATATATGTACATGGGTGTTCTTACACAACTCTCTCTACATGCTCTTGCTCAAATGCTTCTAACTCATCTCTATGTTACAATACACAATGAGGGTGTCTATATCTCATTTCCCTCTTGCGCTCTAGAAGCTGTATAGTCTAGAATTAAATCCTACCTACTTGCATTAACTACTTTGAAAGCCTCCTACCTACTAAGGACGAGAGCAATCCGCTCAAGGTCCATTCACAATATACAAGTGTGATTCATCTTAATGGCTCATTTAAGATCGCGCAAAAACTTCAAGGTTTTTTCAAAATTTGTGTTGGCTTGTCCAGCTGTCTCTCGCTTCCGCGCTGGCTCGCTTGATGTGGGAGATGCTCCTGCATCATCGAGTTAGGATCAACTGACAGGGTGTCTAAACCAGCGAATAGATAGGCAGTTTTAATGGGAGAATGATCTAGGGGTATTGTGTCTTCAACAGACGTTTCAGGTAACTCGGGTACGACAAGTATATCAACACTTGACTCGGCTCTGAAAAGATCCCATCTAGATATGTCAGTAGTCCAAAATGGATCTTGGCCTTCAGGACCTGCAAAAGGTCCAATTGGTAGTCCAGAAGTTTGAACAACAATATCTCCAGACGAATTTAGCCAAAGAATATGTCTTTCGAAACCGTGAGGAAGTCAAAAAGACTCTAGAGAGGAAGAAATTTGGAAATTGTCTAAAGAGTCAATTCTTTCCACTCATGGAGTGGCAGTGTCTTGGACCTTGCTCTGTTAAGGAGATCCCTCTGGTGGATTAGTAGGAAAGGGTTGAGAAATTTCCGGATCTTCCGGAGGTAGGCCTTGCATTCTACATGAATGATGTGGAGGGTCAATATTGCCCGAACCAAAAACTTTGTGAAAAAAATATATGGCCAACTATAGAGAACAACAACACTCGCTAAAATAATCTAGGAATTACACAAAGAAAACAAAACCTTCTTATTTTGAAATCACTAGTTGGTGATCAAATTTAACGTCATGAGACCGAGATAAGAAGGGTCTGGGCTAGGGTGGAAAAGTTACGTTGACGACTTGCTTAACGGACTTACACCCTGGTGCAAGCTCCCACACATAATCGTGGGTATACCCTCCAAGGAGCCCGAGTGAGTCTGGCCAACATCGATTCCAGGTACTGTGAAGATTTTCCCCTCCATAGTCACCTTGTGTAAGACCCTAAGAATATAGTCTACTAAAGTTACCACAAACAACAGCGATGCCTGGGGAAACATTCAACAGTCCGATCCACACACAAGGGCCGGGTATCGAGCCTGAAATCAACTTAAGAGGCTTCAACTCATCATTGTGGGTATACCTTCAAGCAACCCCGATAATACATGAAATCTCTACACTGATACCAACAAAGCAGGGTGAGTAACTCTGCCAATCTCAATGCGACCTCAGGTTTGACCCTTGTGTGAGAAGGGATTCCCAGGAAAAAATGTTGCAAATGGGTTTGAATACTCCGTATCAAAAGATACTATTGTGTGTTTTGTGCTTTGGAGAGTGTGTCTCATTGCCTATTCCAAAGCTCTAGCCTAGCTAATGTTGGTGTAAAAGAGCCCTAGAAAATAAAAGTTACTACTTGAGTTTTAAATTTCGCAATGTTTTTAAGAGTTTGTTGGTACTCAAGAGGTAGATGGGAATGAAATCAATGTTGTGTAAGACTTCGACCCAATAACATGAAAATAGAAAAGAATGATGCAAATTCTCATTCGATGAATTTTATCTATAGTAGGGAGAAGGTATTTTTCTGGAACGATCTGAACTACGATGTACAATTCCTTTTCTTTGAATGTAATACCAAACAATCATTAACAATGTAATTTCACTATTCGTTCTTTTTCAATATTTTGAATGACAATATTTTCTGTATAAATGATTACCTAAAAGACATAAAGACTTTAATTTTTCCCTTTCAAAAACCAAAATAGGGATGGAACTAAGAAAGGATGAGCAATCAATGAAAATAAAACACTCAACAAGCACCCAAATCGATCTTTCAATGGAGATAAAAATAAAAAATGACAAGAAAACGTTTCTTCAAAAATGAATAAAAAGTGGTTTTTTGATCATTAAGCAATCCAAAATGTGTAACCAACCTACAACTTCAAATCCAATCGAAGACCTTTAATCGAGCAAGCACTCAGACACAAGTCTAGAGATTATACCCTTTTTGATAAAAGTCAAAAACAAAAATTGGAAAAAGATCAAAAGAGAGGTGTTCGATCTCCGAAACCAATCAAGAGCAAGCTTAAACAATAAAAAAAAAACAAGAACTGACATTAAAAATCCTTTCCCAGCTGACTAAAGAAAAACTGGGCAACAACAGAGGCCAAAACCCAACCCAAAAAATTTCTCAAACGTCGCCGCAGGCTGGTAGTATAACACAGTGGGGAAATGAAGAGTTTCTGCAGGAAAGAAACAGGCAGGGTGTGGAAATCCCGCACTGAAATAAATCACCAAGGTGCGGAAATCAAAGGTTTTCGTAGGCTATCTATAAGGTGCATTGCAGAAGTGTTTGAAAAATCAAGAAATTTGGAGAAAAGGGAAAAACATCTAAGTGGAATTTCAAACCCAAAGAGTCTGAATGGATCTCCCACAAACTCAGAGACTGATTTCAAGTAAAAAGAATAGGTCAAAAGAAAATGGCCAATAAAAGCCACAATCAAGTTGTTCTTCCCCAGTGGAGTCGCCAATTTTGTTATTGGGTAAATCGGTAGATGCGGACATGAACTAATCCCCCTAGATCCACCTAGATCTAGAACAAAACAAGACGAAACAAAACGCTTTCCCTAAGTTGTGATCATTGATTTTACTACCAAAGGAGGAATATATAACATACTTTATGAATCATTTCCTTATATCTTTGTTGTCCCTGCTTCACTCCAGTGCTCTTGTGGAATCAAATCTGTGATAACACAAACCAACCAACGTGAAAGAAGCAATAATAGAATTCAATGGAAACCTAAACATGTGATCAAGGAATCATGTAATAAAATACTAATCATTTTATGGGAAAGAGACGTGCCACCATATTATATTAATGAAAAGTAGAAGATACAACCGAATTTCCTTGATGTCACAAGTTCCCTTTTAGTGGTCCTTCATTCCAATACACACATACACTTTCTTCGAAATTCACATGAAGATAATCCACAAAATCTTGATAGACAAATGGAGGCCTCAAACATCACTAGGAACAAAATTCTTCACACAGTCTTCAGCCTATTCTTTCATCAATTCTCTGCTTAATATTGCTTAACCTTTCCCTGAGAAGCCCATGATTATATAGGAGAAGGTGAAGTGGTTAAAGGGATGAGGATGATCCCACCAAATCAGAGAATCCAGTAGGATCGCAACCATACAGATGCCACCTCACATTCTAGAAGATTCCCCTTCTAGAAACTTCGTGAAACCTCTTTCCTCTTTTAGCTTTGGAACGCCACCGCACCCTGCCTATATAGCAGCCTACAGAAATCTTGTGGGCCAGCTATAGAGAAGCCTGAGGAAATCACAGACTTCCACACTGTGTAATATGTGTAGCCTGCGGACCCTTTCTAAAAAGCAGTCTTGTAGAGGATGAAAGAAGTTGCTTTTCTCAGGCAAAAAGTCATGTTGGGAGCCTGAACACATGTTTGTGAAATCATCATTAGGGTGATCAAAATAATCTGTAACACCCACCAAGATACTAAACAGGTCTGTTGGGAGCAGGTAAATGCATGCATGATGCCAAGACAACTTCATCGGGGTATTGAACAGGCATGCTGGCAGCGAAGCAATGTCGGGTTCAGGAAAATTATCAGGTATAAATTTTGATATTAATCATAAGTACCCTTCATTTTGAATTGAAATTTATTGGACAGGGTAGAGGCGACATAGTGGGTTAATTTACATCCCTTCCGAGGCTATGGACGCATGCTGGAAGTAGTGGCCCTGTCAATAGTAAAAGAGCCATTAACTTGAACACCGTTGCTCTCGTAATTAAAATTTGTCATTGGATTTCATTTGAACATGAAGATATTTGAAGTTGGACTGTGTAATGATTGTTGAGATGCTTGATGTCCTTCAGCTGTTCTTTGATTTGTAATCATTCTAAGCAGTCCTAATATGAAATCATTGGTGATGCAGAGATAATTGCTTCTCCCAGTAAGTTGCCATTGTTGGTAGCCCTACATAATTTTTACTTTTTAAAGTGACAAATGACAATTCCTATAGTTGCCTACGCCTCATCCTTTAAATATTTCTATTTGAAGGTGACTATTCGGTTGTTAAGAGGATGTTTTGATTGTTCCTATTTATTTTTGTCTTGCGTTTTCATGCTTCATTCATGACTGAAAGAATGAATGAAGCATTAAAACTTAAAATCGTATTGCAATTTTATCTAAGGCTTGGTCTTTAAAAGGGTCAATGTGCTTACACCTCTTTTGATGAATATTGTTTTGCTTTGAGCTTATCATATATCAATGAAACACTTATTTTGAGTTGCTCTTGGATTGTAAGCTTATACTTTGGATCCTTTTTAAATATAACAAGAATCGATTGGCATTGGTTTGCAAAAACATATCTATTTTTTTTAACCTTTGTAAATCAAATATACCCATTACATGTCATGGGAATTGATCACACTACGATCGTACCCTATACCTCATTTTTAGCTGGCAAGTGGAAGTGACAGGCTTCTCATGACAGATAAAGGTCTAGTGTTATGCTCTGTATCCAAAACGTTTATCACCAAAAGTGCCAGAATTTCGTGTGTGAAACCCTTATGCTTACATTATGGTCGCGTTGGTGTGATTGTTCATTTGCTCCTTTGTTTTTGGCTTAGACTTTCCTCTGTTGTTGTTACCTCTTAAGCCCATAGTGTGTTCGGGTCGCTTTTGTTACCATCTGTTCAAACCCTTATGGCCCCTGTCATCCGATTTGAGCCAAATGGCTCCCAAACTTTGTTGATGTATGATGATGTGAGTGAGGATCTTAAGAGCCAGGGTTGGGATATGTTCATTAAGAAATTCCAAGGTTATAACTTGCGAGTATCCAAAGAATTTTCCCTTACATTTGATGTATGCAGAGCCAAAGTGGGTGATATTTAGTTGGAGATCACCGAAGAATTTTTGAGCGAAGCAACATGGCTTCCTCTCACTGGTCAAAAGTGGTTTAAAAAATCGAAGTTGGATGAGATACCCTGGAGTCTATTCATCACCTCCATAAAAATCGAATGTTGTGACAAAGGTATTCCGGTCTCCCTACTCAAGGTTAGATGGCATGGTTTGTTGGTAGTTTTAAGACAATTTGTTACATGTGAAGGCTGTTATGGATTGGTTTTCCTTTACCACATACGATTGCTCATGCATTTTATTGGCTTCCATTTAAACGTGTCGTTTTACCTACTAATAAGTTTGTATAAAATGTCAAAGAGATACAAAAGGTAGAACTTGGATTCAAGCCTCTGTCATCATGGTTTGATTAAACTATTGTTAGTTCATCATTTGAAAGCACTTGGTGACGATTGGGACGGTTTCGTAACTCGTAATGGATTTGTTACAGTAAATCCTGTAGAGACCCCTGTGGTGGATAAATCTATTATAGAGAAACCTCTTAGGCTCTCAAGTGTTAGGCCATATTTCTTGTATGAAAACCCTCATGAAAGGGAATTGCCTGATCAGTCTTTGTGTGAGCAACATGATGGTAGTTCTGTTGATTAAGGTTGGTTGTCATTGATGTCAACCCTTGAAGAAAGCCCCGTAGCACAAAGTTTTGGGTAATGGACCCAAGATTGTTTGATGTAAATATGAATCATTATTTTTTTTTCATGGTTGATAAGAAGTAAATATGGATGAACTCCAAAGTGCTCCCCTTATGGTGAAAGCCCTCATGGGAAGATGCTTTGCGGAGTAAGATAACCCATGCTTAATTGTGGAATAATGAGATGAAGAATAGTGAATTCTTCAAAGAAACTCTCCTATATGGATAGTGTATTTCATGCCATTTCCAGTGGTATGTAGAACTTCACATAACTCCTCACGGTTAGAGAGTTATGACCATGTGAAGTTGGAGAACCCAGGTTTGGGTAATGGACCCAAGTTTGTTTGATGGATAACGGTATGATTTTTGCTATGTTTGAAGGTAATACTATTCTATATGGATAGTACATGTCATTCCATCTCTGGTGGTATGTGGAACGTCACATAACTCCTTATGGTTTGAGAGTTATGGCCTTACGAAGTTGGAGGACCCTCACATGTCATCTAGAAGCCCTAAAAGGTCAAAGTAGTCAAAGTGGTTTAAGGGATTTTAGAAGGTAAATAATAAAGTGAAGTGATGAGTGTATTATAATTCAAAGTGAATACAAAATAAATTATTTCAATAATAAATTTAATGGATAAATTAGAATTGGGTTAACCCTAAAATAAGGAAAGTGGGCCAAGTGACCTAGAAGATGTTTTTAAGGAAGCTACTTGGAAAGTATAAATAAGAGGCTAGGCTCTCTAATTTTAAACACACTTGAGCATATTGAATATATATAGGTGTCTAAGGTAACCAAGGATATATAAGTCGAAATTCTGAGGGAAGGTGAATAAAAGAAGGCCAAAATGCAAGGAAGGATAAATTCTTTTGATGGTGTTTTCTAAGGTATGTTATTTACAGGTCATCTCACCATTTTTGCTATAAATTTTTTTCTATAATGATTCAGACCGTGAAATTGATATTCCATTGATAAAACATATCCAATTATCTCTGGTAAAAAATCCATCTTATGGTTCGTTGTATTTTTGGAGTTACACTCCGTGGAAAATAGGGTTTGTGGCTAGTCCTGAAACTAGTCAAAAACAGGTGTTTCGGGTAAAAACGTCATAACTTCTTCATAAAATATCCAAATTCCATGAGACAAAATGTATTGGTTAAGATATAGTCTTTCGTATGTTTTTTAATAGTTTCAGATCAATTCAATGAACATTTTATGCGGCGCACGCTCTACAAGGTTGCTCTCTAGAATAAGACAGAATTCAACAAGGTATGCCATTTTTGTTATAACTCTTTTTCTGAGAGGTTCCAAGTAGTGAAACCTGGAGGAATTACATAAAACACACTAAATAATATTGTGTATCAATTTCAGATATTTATACATTATAGGTTCAAAGTTATGATTACTTCAAGTTAGGGTTGTTGACTAATCCAAAACTAGGCATGTGAGACTAAAGAAAAGTTTGATGAAAATGCTAGTCTCTTGTTGTTAAAGTTAAGGAAGGTTTGTAGGANCATATACAATAGGTCTATTAAAGAGCTACACATCAGATTTGGATGATGAAATTGATGAGGGCTTTTGGTTGAGGTACATGTTGAGTACATGGTTGAAACAAGTAGTTGATGAGTTGGTACATACATGAGGTGTATAATTGATGGTGTTGGTACATATTGATGAGTCATAGTTGATGAGTAGTTGACACATGATTGGTGCATACTTGGTAAATAGTTGGATGCACCTTTTTATGGTACAAGTTGATTACAGGCTGGGGTACAAGTTGATGCATGGTTGATGCATGGTTCAGATTTATTGGCACATGTTTACAGTGGTTTATCTCACAGTGATACTGTGACAGTGGTTCCATCATTCTACTTCTACTTTAGGGTGGCAGGACGAGGCAAGGACAGGTGGTTGTAGCCGGAGAACATAAGGGGTTGTAGCCTCCTTCTGGTTGTAGCCAAAGAATTGGGGAGTTGGAGCTTCCCTCAGGTTGTAACCTGAGAAACTAGGGGGTT
>JASDQU010242400.1:111392-124386 GCA_032191745.1 Picea mariana | reverse complement strand
TGAGCACTGAAGTGGAATGTTACAAATGTAACAATTTTGGACACATGGCCAAAAATTGCAGAATGACAGTCCCTCCTAAAGAACCTCAACAAAGTAAAAAACAAGAATCTCAGAAAACGACATGGATAAGAAAGCAAGATCAGTATAGAAATGAAGAATGCACAGTCGCTCTACAAGATAAACAAAAGAAATGTGGTTGGTATGTTGACAGTGGATGTTCAAAACAAATGACAGGTGATAGAGACAAGTTTCTTACATTACGAAAGAAAAGAGATGGATCAGTATCCTTCGGAAATGATGATTCAACCAAAATCATTGGAAAATGTACAGTCTGAATTGGGAACAAGAATGAAAAGGAAAAAAATGTTCTACTAGTAGAAGATATGAAACATAATCTTTTAAGTGTGAGACAAATGTGTGACCAAGGTCATAAAGTTACTTTCAATTCACAAAAGTGTGAGATAAGAAAAGAAGGTTCAGGGAAATTGGTCACTACAGCTGCAAGAACTTCAAGCAACATATATGTGTTAAGCGAAATTGGAAATGAAAAGTGTTGTCTAGGAAAGGAAGATGAAAATTGGCTATGGCACAGAAGAATGGGTCACATGAATTTTGATAACCTTGTCAAAGTCAGCAAAAGAAAAGCAATCAGAGAAATTCCCCAAATCATGAAACCAACCAACACTTTGTGCAAGCATTGCCAACATGGAAAGCAAACAAAGACCAAGTTCAAATCAAAGGAATATTCAACGACAAAACCACTAGAAATTGTGCATACTAATCTAGTTGGACCAACTACAACAAAAGGCTTAAAAGGTGAGAGATACTTTATGTTATTAGTTGATGATAATACAAGAATGAATGCAGTTTTCTTTCTCAAGAACAAGCCATAAGCTTTTGAAAGCTTCAAGATCTACAAGGAAATGGTTAAAAATGAGATGGATTCAAGAATCAAATGCTTAAGATCAGATAATGGAGGAGAATTCACCTCAAAGGAAATTATGGACTATTGCAACAATCGTGGAATAAAAAGGCAATTCTTTGTTGCTAGGACACCTCAACATAATGGAGTTGTTGAAAGAAAGAGTGAGATAGTACAAGAAATGGCTCAAACAATGATAATGGATTCAAAGTTGACAGATATTGTTTTGACACAGGCAGTGCATACATCAGTTCACATTCAAAACAAAGTAATGCTCAGAAAAAACACTGATAAAACTTCCTACGAGCTATGGAAAGGAAGAGCAGCAAATGTGAAGCACTTAAGAGTTTTTGGAAGCAAATGCTACATCAAAAGAGAAGATGGTAGAATGGGAAAGTTTGACTCTCGTGTGGACAAATGAATACTTGTTGGTTATTCAAGTACAAGGAAAGCATACAAGTGTTACAATCTAAGATTAAACAAAGTTGTGGAAAGCATCAACGTAACAATTAATGAAACGGGGAGACCAACATCAAAGGAAGAAGAAAAAAAATCAATGGAACAACTTTTCGAAGAAGAAGATGAAAAATAAGTAGAAGAGGAAGATGAAGATGAAGAGAATCTGACAGAAGCAAAAGAGCAAGTTCAACAAGTATCTCCAAAGACACCTAGCAGGAGTTGAGACTAGAAGAAAAACTTCTATACCAGAACAAACACACCTAGCGCTCTTATCTATAATTGAACCAAACTGTTTTGAAGAAGCCAACAAGGATGAATTTTGGAATAAGGCCATGGATGAAGAATTGGATCAAATAGAGAAAAATGACACTTGGGAATTGGTTCCAAGACCAAAGAATAAGATTCTGATCGGCACAAAATGGGTTTTCAGGAATAAATTGAATGAAGATGGACAGGTTACAAGGAACAAAGCTAGATTGGTATGTAAAGGATATGCACAGATTGAAGGAATCGACTTTGAAGAGACATTTACCCCAGTTGTCAGAATGGAAGCAATCTGTTTTCTTTTAGCTTATGCATGCTCCAAAAATGTTATAGTATATCAGATGGACATAAAATCATCTTTTCTGAATAGGGAAATTGAATAAGAAGTCTACATTGAACAACCAGAAGGATTTCAGTTGTCAGAGAACGCATACTATGTGTGTAAATTAAAGAAGGCCTTGTATGGTCTAAAATAGTCTCCTAGAGCATGGTACTTCAGACTGGATAATTATCTGCAGTAGGCAGGGTTCATAAAATGAATTGCAGACAACAACCTCTACATCAAGGTAGGTCAAGGTAGTATTTTATTAATTGAAGTTTATTTTGATGATATTATTTTTGGTAGTGATGATGACAGGTTAAGCCAGAAATTTGTAAAAGACATGCAGAATGAATTTGAAATGTCGTTACTTGGAGAACTATCCTTCTTTCTGGGACTTCAGATACATCAAAGCAACCAAGGAATTTTTATTTCTCAGACCAAGTATATCAAAGAAATGCTAAAGAGGTTCGGAATGGAAGATTGAAAACCAATTATCACTCCCATGCAAACCAGTTGTAAGTTGAGCAAAGATGATGATTCGAAGTCTATAGATCAGAGGAAATACAGGTCAATGATTGGCAGCCTACTATATGTAATAGCATCCAGACCAGATGTAATGCAGGCAGTTGGACAAGTGTCATGATTTCAAGAAGCACCAAAGGAATCACATGTATTAGCAGTAAAGAGGATCTTCAGATATCTCAAAGGAATAGAAGAGTTTGGATTATGGTATCCAAAAGGAAAATATCTATCACTTATTTCCTANCGACGAAGCACCAGTGGAGCAACGTTCTACTTAGGTGAGTGTTTAGTATCATGGATAAGCAAGAAACAGTCATCAATATCACTATCTACAGTCGAGGTGGAGTATATTGCAACAACAACATGTTGTACACAGGTTCTTTGGATGAACAAACTTTGACAGATATACAGGTTGAGTATGATGAGCCCATTCCAATATATTGTGATAATACAAGTGCCATCAGTATCTCAAAAAACCTGGTGATGCACTCCAAGACGAAGTACATTCCAATCAAGTATCACTTTCTATGGGAACAGGTTTCAAAAAACAACATCAGAGTTGAGTATGTGGGCACAAAAGAACAAGTGACAGACATCTTTACAAAACCACTTCCATGGGAAGCCTTTGAATATCTTCGCCAAAGACTTGGAGTTATTTCTACTACAAAATGAATGCTTTTTGAATGCTTATCTTATATGTCTTAGATGTACACGAGGAAGCACCATAAGAGGACAGTTCAATCAGGGGGAGCAGCCCCTGATGGAAATATACATTTGCCATTGATGACAAAGGGGGAGAGATTTACCAGATGTAGAGGATAGAGGCATGGTTCTAGGGGGAGCAGATTTATCAAATGCAGAGGACAGAGGCATGGTTCCAGGGGGAGGCATGGTTCCAAGGGGAACATGAGTGATATAGTTTCAATATTGCATCAGAGTGTTGCCATCAATGCCAAAGGGGGAGATTGTTGATTAAGGTTGGTTGTCATTGATGTCAACCCTTGAAGAAAGCCCCGTAGCACAAAGGTTTGGGTAATGGACCCAATATTGTTTGATGTAAATATGAATCATTATTGTTTTTTCATGGTTGATAAGAAGTAAATATGTATGAACTCTAAAGTGGTCCCCTTATGGTGAAATCCCTCATAGGAAGACGCTTTGCGGAGTAAGAGAATCCATGTTTAATTATGGAATAATGAGATGAAGGACAATAAATTTGTCAAGAAAACTATCCTAGATGGATATTGCTTGTCATTCCATTTCCAGTGGTATGTATAACGTCACATAACTCCTCACGGTTAGAGAGTTATGATCATGTGAAGTTGGAGAACCTAGGTTTGGGTAATGGACCCAAGTTTGTTTGATGGATACCGGTATGATTTTTGCTATATTTGAAGGTAATACTATTCTATATGGATAGTACATGTCATTCCATTTCTGGTGGTATGTGGAACGTCACATAAATCCTCACATTTTGAGAGTTATGGCCTTACAAAGTTGGAGGACCCTCACATGTCATCTAGAAGCCCCAAAAGGTCAAAGTAGTCAAAGTGGTTTAAGGGATTTTAGAAGGTAAATAATAAAGTGAAATGATGAGTGTATTATAATTCAAAGTGAATACAAAATAAATTATTTCAATAATAAATTTAATGGAGAAATTAGAAGTGGGTTAACCCTAAAATAAGGAAAGTGGGCCAAGTGACCTAGAAGATGTTTTTAAGGAAGCTACTTGGAGAGTATAAATAAGAGGCCAGGCTCTCTCATTTTAAACACACTTGAGAATATTGAATGTATATAGGTGTCTAAGGTAACTAAGGATATCTAAGTTGAAATTCTAAGAGAAGGTGAATAAAAGAAAGCCAAAATGCAAGGAAGGATAAATTATTTTGATGGTGCTTTCTAAGGTATGTTATTTACAGGTCATCTCACCATTTTCACTATAACTTGTTTTCTATAATGATTCAGACTGTGAAATTTCTATTCCATTGAGAAAAAATATCCAAGTATCCGTGGTAAAAAATTCAGATTTTGGTTCGTTGTATTTGGGGAGTTACACTCTGTGGAATTTAGGGTTTATGGCTAGTCCTGAAACTACTAAAAAACAAGTGTTTCGGGTAAAAACGTCATAACTTCTTCATAACAGATACAAATTCATTGAGACCAAATGTTTTGGTTAGGGTACCATCTGTAGTATGATTTTTAACAGTTTCTGATCAATTCAATGAATATTTCGTGCGGGGCACGCTCTACAAGGTCACTCTCTAGAATAAGCCAGAATTCAGCAAGATATGTCATTTTTGATATAAATCCTTTTCTGAGAGGTTCCAAGTAGTTACACCTGGAGGAATTGAATAAAACATACTGAAGAACATTGTGTATCAGTTTCATATCTTTATACATTATAGGTTCAAAGTTATGATTACTTCAAGTTAGGGTTGTTGACTAATCCAAAACTAGGCATGTGTGACTAAAGAAAAGTTTGATGAAAATGCTCGTCTCTTGTTGTTAAAGTTATGGAAGGTTTGCAGGAATGTGGTCATATACACCAGGTCTATTAAAGAGCTACAAATCAGATTTGTATGATGAAATTGATGAGGGATTTTGGTTGAGGTACATGTTGAGTACATGGCTGAAACAAGTAGTTGATGAGTTGGCACATACATGAGGTGTATAGTTGATGATGTTGGTACATATTGATGACTCATAGTTGATGAGTAGTTGAAACATGATTGGTACATACTTGGTACATGGTTGGATGCACTTGTTTATGGTACAGGTTGATTACAGGTTGTTTGGTATAGGTTGGTGCATGGTTGATGCACTTGTTTATGGTACAGGTTGATGCATGGTTGATTCATGGTTAAGATTTATTAGTACAGGTTTACAGCGGTATATCTCACAATGATATTGTGACATTGGTTCCATCATTCTACTTCTACTTCAGGGTGGCAGGACGAGGCAAGGACAGGTGGTTGTAGCCACCTTCCGATTGTAGCCAGAGAACATAGGGGGTTGTAGCCTCCTTCTAGTTGTAGCCAAATAATTGGGGAGTTGGAGCTTCCCTCAGGTTGTAGCCTGAGAAACTAGGGGGTTGGAGCCTCCTTCCAGTTACAGCTAGAAAACAAAGGAATTTGGTGCTTCCAATGAATGTAATTCTTCAAGACATATAAGAAAAAGCATTATGTGGTTTTCTCTCGATTTGGGTTTCCACGTAAAACATTGGTGTACTGTGTATGTGTGTGATTGTTTATTTCTTACTGCTCATTATTGGATAATAATTCTACATTGATATAACATTTGAAGAAAAAATATTATAATTACACTATTACTAATTCACCCCCCCTCTCAGTAATCCAACAAGTTCAAGGGTTATTAAAACTCCTGAGCATGAACAAATTGTTTGCCATAATCCCACTGTAAAAACCAACAACAAATTCCCACACAAAAAACCAAAGAAAAATCAAGAAACAGGGTTTCATAATAAGAGGGTTGGCCAACTCATTTCAAGGAGTCTGCAAAATAAATCCAAAGCTCATGTGAGCTCGATCGAATCGATCGAGATCTATGAGGACTTTGACTCCGATATTGAAAAGTTTATGTCCGAGGAAGATCCAAATTGTTCCAAACCGGATCTTAATCAACCATTCAATTATGTCAGTAATCTCCCACCGTGTTTAAAAGATAGCAAGGAATTTACAAGTATCAAGTTCGGTCAAAGGACAACAATGGATAGTAGTGGTGTTTTAGCACAGAATTACATGCTTCCTCAATCGATTTCCCCTGTTGTACTTTGCGAAGTTTGTTTACATTGGATAGGTTAGTACTACACAGACATCCCCATCCTTCAAGTAAGGATCAAATCTCTCATGACTCTCAATGAATTCTTGGCAAATGAAAACCATGGAATCAAGGCCATGCACAAAGACAAACAAAGCGTTTGAAAAGGACAAGCAATATCATTATTAAAAACGTTGATAGTGTCAATGCCATGATCAATTATGAGATATTGTGATTCGAATTTTTTTATTAGTTGAATGGTAAGATTGGTTTTTATCACAGTCATGTTTTTTGTTATTTTTCTAATCAAATCTAGATCGATTTAGATTTATGTTACCAATAATAAGACTGGCTACAGAATCGAGAGATTTTGTAGCCAAGTCAATTCTCAAATAAAATTTAGGAATTGTTAGTTAATAAAATATTTGACTTGCTCATTTCATTTTTCTTTCAGGATGGGATGTATTTGATGTTGATCTCATGGGAGGAAGCATGTTGGACTTAGTCGATCAGCTATCTTATTTTTTCTTATTTTGTAAATAGGAGAAAATTCTCATAAATTTAGAAGATTTAGTTTGATCTTAAGTGGCTCTAAGCCCTCTATATTTGTAACTTTTAGATCTTTTTGAGATCTGATCCTATCTTAGAATATAGGAAGTTTAGCTTTCACATACTCTTTAAATACTCCATATTTTGTAATGGAAATCATCTTGGTTGAGGGTGGAAGATGGACGAGTGATTCCAAGACTTAATGAAACAACATATATGCATTTTGTCTTTAGCCTTTTGTTAATGATGTTTTCATTTGTGTTGTCAATCATAATATATTAATGGGTATGATAGCTTTAGACTGAATTATCTATGATGTCTAGGATGTTTATATTATAAATACCGTCTATAATTTGCTTCTCTAGATATAATTACTGTGATCATATCTTCAATTAGAATGAGTGGATTTATCTTTGAATTTTAATTGAATGATGAAATCCATAAGTTACTTCCAGATTTATCTTGATGTAATTGTGTGCAATTATAAGATCACAGGGTTATATTTGTGTTTCCTCCTCTGTCATTAAATCTCAACTGTCAAATTATGTTTTAAATTTATTTAGAACAGTCATAAAGTTTGTTGCAGATTTTTCTCTTGGACATGGCAGTTGGATGTCCCTCACTCATACAGATGCTTGGATACACCTCACTAACTCACTGACAGGTTAGTCTCTTTGTTTTTTCTTAATTCTTTCATTTACATATTAGTGAAACCAGAATGTATGGTTCAGCTTTTGACTATCCGCACATCTACGTTTCGTAGTTTATTCAATTCAAGAGTAGTTAGATTTATGAAAGAAAACAAAAAAGAGTTAAATGTGCTTTCTTTATCTGCGTCTTGAAAGCAAACTATTTTGACATTGATTTAGTAAGTTTTGATTAAAACTTGCAATTTGTAAATGATGTACATAAGTGAGATTTGTATACTTTCGGCTTAAATACACCTACAAAAGTTATATTAGAGTATATGTACACACACACACACACACATATATATAGTGTTTAGTAATTAGTTAGTTATTTCTTTCTTTTGTTTGTTTTTTTTTAGGATTTTAGATTGGCTAACGGAGCCATTAAACCCGTCAGAATGAGTCATACCAAACAGCTTGGGTTACTTAGACAACCCCGGACTGGACTCGTTCTTCCAGTTGACAGATGGTCAATTTCGCCAGTAAACATAGTGGCACTCTGATGCATTGTATTATTTCTTTGCATATGTAATTTGTTGTGCTCTTTATATTCACATCTGTAATTTTTGTCTAAATCGGAACGTGATTTCAAATCTAGAATTCACCGCGCAGTGCTCTAGTTTCGCGCCATTTAGACAAACTGTGTTTCTTCCAAGTTAACTCTGAATTCATCCCCAGCAGTGATCCAAGTTTCTTCATGTGTTTTTCCCTCGCCAAACTCAACAATTTTAAAATGAAAGATTGTTTCTCATTTAGCCTTTATCCTCTCGATTTCAGTCACTGATTCATTTGTTTATATCGTTTTCTTGAATCAACTCCATTGCCCAATGGTACTTTCTCTCTTGCTTGTCCTACCATCCCTTTTAAAACAAAAATAAACTTGTCCTATTTCAGAATCTGACCTCTGTGTATTCATTGATGAAATATTTGAGTTATTACCAATCATTATACATATGAGAGATCCATCTTTGGTTGTATAGGTTAGAATACAATCTAAAGTTGGTTTGTAGGTTACCTTGGCCTTTCTTTGACACAACCCAAAGAAATTACTGAGTGCTAACATTTTGGCGTCGTTGTCGGGGACGAAATTGGAACTTTTCCCTGGGAAAGAACGACATGGTTGAGTTCTGAGGTCTAAGATCAACAGACACTTAGGCACATATTGGTTGTATTTATGCTCTAGTGACTCCACACATTAGAAAATCAGTTGAAGGTGATTCCACTGGCAGAATAATCCAGAGCTAAATTTTTCATGGCGACTCCAATCAAGCTTCAAATGTGATTCAAATACTCCACTAGAGAATGAGACCTGTTGACAAAGATATGGAAGGGTAGTATGGGAAAATCAGGTACTCGATCTTAAGTTTATTCCAATAAGTACTTTTATGTTTTATCAATATCTTCTTGTCCTTTCCTGAGTTTTTCAAAAGAATATTTATTCACTTACTGCATTCAAATGAAGCCCAGAGATCTACCCTTGTATATCCTCCATGGAAAACTGTAGGTATACCTCCTTCTTGTATAACCGATATTCACCAAGCTCCTTCCTCTGAGCCATATGATGTTCATGATCATTCTTGTGAGCTTAATGAAGCCAAAGTTGAGCTTGTACCTTATGTTTTTAATCCTACACCCTCCAATATTCAAGAAAAATACAGTCCTCTTAAATTTCCTTCCATCCTTCATGACTTTCCTCTAAAACATTATAAGTACCTTCCTCGATTCGATGGAGAGCTTGATGGAAAGTTAGTTGAAAAACATATTTAGATCTTTGAGCATTTTATAGAACATTTTGAGATCTAACATGATGATGTGTCTATGAGGGCCTTTTCTCAGTCCTTAAAAGGAAATGCCAAAGCATGGTTCAAACATTTGCAACCTTAGGCAATTAACTCGTGGGATGAATTGAGGGAAGCTTTCCATAGATTTTGGGGTGAGATAAATTCATGGGATCTACTCCTTTCATATTTTTATGCCATGAGAAGAATGAAAGATGAAACCATCTCAAATTTCAATAGGAGGTTTTCTATTCTTTATTATAAACTACCCAACGAAATTCAACCCACTAAAGCTATTGCCATGTTGCATTATGCAACAACCTTTCATCCAGATTTGTCTTTCCTTCTGATGGAAAGAAGATCTAAGTCCTTACAACAAATGTTTAATGATGCTCAGGAGATTCAACACAATATTCAAGCATGTAAGGAGCTGCAAAATCAGATTTTGAATGAGAAATTGAAAGCTGAGGAACCTAAGACTTTGCATAATATGCAGGAGGATGATCGTGTCATAAGTTTTCTTGAAGGATACCATAAGGATGTGTTTGCAAAGAATGATGATCATCTTGAAGAACAAGCTACTCTCCCAAATTGCTTTGATACTGATTTAAATTTCGATCCATGCCATCATGAGCAAGAAACTGACTATTTTATGTATGCATTTGTAGACAACCATGAATGTGAATTTGCATATCATCTTGCAGAAGAACAAGTCGCTGCCTCAATTTTCCTATTTGATGACATTACAGAAATTTTTGGTAAACCCAAGTATGATAAGTACAATGATGACTATAAGGTTGACTCTTCAGAACAAGTAGTTTCACTTTCCGAATCTAAAAATGATTGTTTTCAACAACCCAAAGAAATTGGCAAATGTGCATATGACAACAATGAAGAAAATGAAGAAAATTTTGAATTAAGTGAAAAAAAATTGCCATTGTGTTTTGCGTCTTTCAAATTGCTGAAGCAAAATGTTTATAATGTTTCAAATCAGAAATCCTCCAGGAATGATGTTGAATATGAAGAAAGTAATGTACTTGCCAATGAAAATTATCTTCCATTATGTTTTTCTTCCTTTGAATTGCTGAAATAAAATCATGAGATAATAGAGGAAGCAGTGAAGTCTGACTACATTCACAGTGACATTGTTTTACATGAGCAAATTGTTATCAGTAAAGAGGACCAACAACCTTCTCATACTTTTAATGACCTTGTTGTTGATTACGTGGAAGGTTATTTCAGTTCAGATTTCTAGCCTGTGATCAACTACCAGCTTGGAAATAAATATGATGTTCAATCAACGTTAGTGTTAGATATGGATTGCTTGCCACCTGAGGTTTCATTTCAGCTAGCACTGTCTTCTGATTCAGAAGATTGTTATTTACAGCAGTCTCAACATATTTTTCAACCTTTTTTTGGTAATCAACATGTTGAATTACATGAAAACAAGGGTGTAGTGAAAGGGGTGAAACATGATTGTTGTTTTATGTATGTTCTAGAGGATCCATTTGCAGTTTTGTTGGAGGCGGAAAATAATCCCAATGTTTTTAATTTTTTGAGATTTGAATTTATAGATAAATTTTTGAATGGCTTATCAGTAAACAGGCTTTGGAGCAAGCATGTGCAAAGAAAGAAAAAAGTGGATAAAGTGCTTGCATGGTTTCATTGGCATTTTGATTTCACTTGATTGGCATATTTTTTAGCAGTTAGGGTAGGTAGGAGTGTGAATAAGCTCGGTACTACGAGCATTTATATTAGCAATCTATAGTTTTCATTTTGAGCTTAGTTTCATATTTTAGTTTGGAGCATATACAACTTTGGGTTTTTAGCGGATGCAAGTTACAAGTTACAATTGGAAATTTGAGTTTGGGAGTAGCCCAATGGATAGATGCTTGGTCTATTGTTCTTTGCTACCTCACAGGGAGGATAACATCCCCGTTGGATCCAGCTGTTAGCACCATGATTTTCATAGCTAAGGTTAGAGGTTTGTCAACAATTTGCAAAGTCATGCCTATTAGCACCCATTTTGGTTTATGCCTGGTATTATCTAACATCTCCAAGGTCAGTTTCAAAATGAAGCTTATCATTTATTATTTCCATTTCCATTTGCAACTGCGCGCTGCAAAATTTGCTATGTGTTGCACAGAGCACTTCACCGTGCAAAGGATTCTGTCGCCCACTAGATTTCATCGCGCAGTGGGTTGTCGCGCATGGGATGTTGTCACGCATAAGATGTTGTCGCCCAGAGGATGTCATCGCGCAGTGGATTTTGTCGCGCAATGGATTTCGTCACGCAGTGGGTTTTCACGCATAGGATTTTGTCACGCGGAGGATGTCATCGTGCAATGGATTTCTTCGTGCAAATTTTTTTTTCGTGCAAGGGATTTTTTCGTGCAAAAGATTTTCATGCGCACAAGCTACAGGTCACGCTGCACAAATGACTGGTTTAGTGGTCAACTTCAATATCAGTTTTTGACCAACTGGAGAGGAATTTTGAAAATCCCTGAGAGGTTTTTGTCTATGAAAAAACAAATAATAAAAACCTCTCTCATATTTTCAAAAGGTTTCATTGATTGGGATATTCGAACGAATATTTGAGCCCTATTTTTCATCTTTCATGATTTCCTGTTCAAGACATTTTTTTTCGACACGTATTTCGGCCAGCTAGAGATGAATTTCAGGAAACCGTGAGAGTTTTTTATTTATAACAATATTACCTACAAAAACATTTCCCAATTTTGAAAAATAGTTTTTTATTCGTGAGATATGATGTCATCATTAAAGCCTATTTTCCCAGTTTGTTGTGCAATCTGCTGCGTTTTTGTTGTAGGTTACTATTGCATAGCAGACTTACTGTGCAGGGGTGACAGAGTGTCCAGTAGTACACATGATGAATTATCACAACCATATGGTCTAATTTTGATCATTATCAATGATTTTAAAGAATATTTCGGTTACGATTATGATCTAGCAAAGTCGGGTTTTCTATTTTTAGTAAATCCGTTGAAGTTATTGTTCCCTTTCAAATAAATCGGATCCATGATTCTTAGGATAGTAGTTGGAGAGAAGGGAAGCCAAAGCAGCACACCCTTATCCATATATTTTGTCTTTTCGATGTAATCCAGGTTGGTTGGAAAAACAGTGTAGACAATGACTATTGATTGTAGTTTTTGATCCGACTGAGATTTAATGCAAAAGTCCTAAAGTTTTGATGAAAAGATTCTAACGGTGGCAAACTGATGTATTGTATTCTTTCTTTGCGTATGTGATTTCTTGTGCTCTTTATATTCACATCTATAATTTCTGTCTAAATCGGAACATGATTTCGAATCTAGAATTCACCGCGCAATGCTCTAGATTTGCGCCATTTAGACAAACTGTGTTTTTTCTAAGTTGACTCTGAATTCATCCCCATCAGTTCTCTAAGTTTCTTCATGTGTTTTTCCCTCACCACACTCAACGATTTTAAACTAAAATAATGTTTCTCATTTAGCCTTTATCCTCTCAATTCCAGTCACTGAGTCATTTGTTTCTATTGTTTTCTTGAATCAACTCCATTGCTCAATGGTACTTTCTCTCTTGCTTGTCCTACCATCCCTTTTAAAACAAAAATAAACTTGTCCTATTTCATTATCTGACCTCTGTGTATTCATTGATGAAATATTTGAGTTATTACGAGTCATTAGACATATGAGAGATCCCTCTCTGGTTG
>JASDQU010242400.1:40438-51028 GCA_032191745.1 Picea mariana | reverse complement strand
CTGAATCACATATTTCAACAACTTGTTTTAAAGGTGTTTGATTTATCTTTGGAAGTATGTGTATTCTTGTTTGTTTATGAATTAAATTTCATGATTGATAAAGAATATCTTGCAGAGTCAAGTGGCAACATGTTGTGGCAAACTGATCCAGATCATTAGTTTTATTTTTGTTGTGTTGCCAGAGTCTTTTGTATGGTGCCCATCGAAGGCTTCTAAATATGACTTTGGTCCCTACCCTCGCAGGGGTTTGTAAAAGAGAACTCAATTTTGTGTCTCATAATGAAATAAAATTAGATTATTGTTTCTGTCTCACATATGTGTCTTCATGATATATGGTTCGTTCTTTTGCTTTTATCTCCATGTTTACATTATTGTAAATTCTATATACTCTCACATAGCTTTGTTTAATTTTATTGTACATTGCTATAAACCTAAAATCAGCCTTGATCCTTTGTAATTGATACTTGTGGATGAAGTGAATATTTTTGAGGCTATAAACCCCTGATGACATTCCCAACTATCTTGTCTTAGCCAGACAAGATCTGAAAATGCTCGAGTAAGGTTCTTTATACCTTTTCCTCAACATAGTCTTGTATTTGACAAGATGAAAGGAATGGTATATGTTTTTAACTCAATTTCTTTCTTTCATGTCTACAAAGAGTTCAATTTTGAACCTATTTCCCTTTCAAAAGAAGGCATCCAATTAGTCATAGGCACTTGGATGGTGAAGGAATTTGGAGATGGTTCAGTTGTAAATGGAAACATTTTTTAAATTCTTGAATTATGAATATTCTGCAACCCCAACACCTACTGCAATTGTAGTAGGGGAATTGGTTTTTAGTATTTTTCTCGTGACTTGGGTAGGATTTTGACTTCACCCTTGAAGCCTATCCTTCTATCAATTTTACCACAAGATGGTTAGTTTGGATGGCTCGTACTACACCATGAAATATGCTTCTTGGATCTCTTTGTTGATTCATGCATTTTACTATGACCTAGTTCTCGTGATGTAAGATATCAGGTGTGGAACCTAGCAAGAAGGATGCCAATAATCCTTTTGTCAATTCCCTGTAGTGCATCCTAGAACTAGTGCAAAGAATATATTGTGCCTTTGATATCTCCTCGACAACAATGTTGAAAATAACAATTATTTTAATCATCCTTCTATTGCAAAAGATATAATTAAACTACTTATGCATTTAATATGTCATCCTTAGATTCATAATACTTGTGAGATATTGTTTAATGTATGTACAAATTACATGTTTTATGGACTAGTTTGCTACAATGATTTTAAGAAAATAAATTGCACTGCTAAAAAATATTCACGCCTTGCAAAATTTGAATTACATTCACACCTTGCAAAATGTGAATTAAATTCAAACCTTACGAAATTGAAATAAATTCAAACTTAGCAGGATCACCCAAAGGATTGTTTAGCAAAGAAGGGGATGTTTGAGCTTGTAATGGGGGGTGGTTGCAAGGAAGAGGAGACTTGGATGAATCCTTAATGTTAGATTCATAACATATGTTGGCTCAGATCAAGAGGCAAGATATTTTTGGGGTGTCGGAGAAGACAATAAGTTGAATCTCACCCATGGCAACAATGTGAAGAGAATATATATTTATATATATAAGTATTGGGTTGGAAATTGTGTATTGTAACTTGTATTGTGAATAGATGTGCTTAAGTTACAAATTTGAAATTCCCTTGAATGGAATAATGGTTGCACGAAAAAGGCTATGACATGCATGTTTTCCTTTGATGTTTTCTATAGGTACATGTTGAAATGTTAAGGACTTAGAAACATACCAAGATAGTGAAAGGAATTGTTGAACATTGTCGATCAAGATAGGCAACACTGACAAAGTTTGCAATGGAGAGGATTACAATGCGGATGCAGCCAAAGAATGAAGACATGGTCTTGTTGCTAGAAACAAAGGTCACTAAGGACAATGTTGTTCTAAAGAGGAGGGGAATGTAAATGCTCCAATTTTGACCCCTATATTATAATATGTTAAATCATATATTATTAGAATGACGAGGTTATGTGATAGAGTCAACCCGTACGTGTTGAGTTAAATGACCCCTGTGTAGATAATGTATTTGCATTGTAAATATTCCTAGCGTGAAACTAAAGGCCAAGGCTTGATTAGTGAATGCATATGAAACCTTGTGGTGGGATAGGATTATGGTGTGGTTTTTATGTTTTCCTTGGTGTGCTTAAGTGTGTAAAAGTGTGAATAACATGAAACAATGAATAATGCAATATTTGCCAAAAAGGTTGCTTGAGAAGCAATAGGGGGACCATGATCCCACCAGAGGGGAAGAAGAGAGGGGGTGCATGGGCAATTTACTTAACACTTGTCCTTGGTAGGTACCACCACCTTTCCTGCCCATTCTTTCTTACAAAGCTCTCAACTTAGTCTTTGATTTATGTGTGTCCAAATACAACATGTCATATCCTTGGCAATAGGGGAGGCCTCATGCAAATAAAAAGGGTCCAATTCTTGCTTTTCATGATCATTCTTCCATTTTTCCATTGAGCATTCCTCTCCCATTCAAATTTTCCTTGTTATGAAGAAAACTTGTGGAAGCCATCGCTATTTAAGCCTACAAATGGCAAGAGAACTTCATGAAGTCATGAGGCAAGAGTGCATGGAAGTTGGGGACTTGCAGTTGAAAATTTGAAGAGGAAATAGGATGGTTTCAAGGGTAAACCCATCACTAGAATGTCTCCCGAAACTTATGAAAACGACACAAACCTACAACCTTGTTATAGCTACCCATTGACTATTTTGGCAAAGTGTTTCTCCTATAGGTTGTTCTTAAAGGAAATCAATAGCCTTGGACTCTTTATGCTTGCACCTAAAGGGAAGAAGATCCTCAAGGGACTATGACGTACATAAAGGGAAAATCTTCCTTGTGTTGGGAAAAAGAAGAGAGTGACGTGGTGGATTGATGGTTCGATGAGGGCCTCAAGTGCTTAATAATGAGTAGATTGACTTTGAAATTGGGTTCATGGGTTGTGTCGAGTGAGATTAGAGCTTGTATGAGCCTCCTTCATCCTAGTGGTATCACGATCTAGCTTAAGGGTGGAATCTATCGCTGATTCCTACAACCGGGGGGTGAATCGCTCCTCAACAACTAGTTTGGTGGACTTCACTTGAAAACATGGAAGTATTCATAATTAGCCCTATGAGGAATGCTTGTGTTTACATCATGTTTGATAATGGGTAAAGAATGAATTTGACATATGCATTTTATTTTAGTTGCTATTTGCACGTGCAAATGAATTTGTTTTTATTAGACTTCAAATTTGGCTTAGCAATTAGATGATAGAAGTTCTAATTTTGATTTGAGTCTCCATGTTGGGCTAGTATTATGTTTTCCATGGTGTACTTATGCATGAATACAATGAAATACATAATGATGTAATATCTGCTAAAAAGGTTGTTAGAGAAGCAACAAGGGGACCATGATCCCATAAGAGGGAAAGAGGAAAGGGTGTGCACGGGTGATTTGATTTAACACTTGTCCTACCTTTCTTGGCCATGCTTTTTTACAAAGCTCTTGAATCAATCTTTGACTTATGCATGTCTAAGTACAACATGTCACATCCTTGGGAAGAGGGGTGGGCTCATGTAGAGAAAAGGGTCCCTTCTTTCCTTTCATGATCATTTTTCCATTGAGCATTCCTCTCCCATTTGAATTTTCCTTGTTATAAGGAACCTTCTAGGAAGCCATGGTTGTTCAAGCCTGCAAATGGCAAGAGAATCCCACGAAGTCACGGGGAAAGACCTTGTAGAAATTGAGGACTCGTTGTTGAGAACTAGAAGAAGAATTGGGATGGTTTTGAGGGTAAAACCATCTCCATAATGTCCCCAACAATTGAGAAAACACCACAAATCGACAACCCTATTATAGTTTCCCATTCATTATCTTGTCTAAGTGTTTCTCCTCCAAGTCGTTCCCAAAAGGAAATAAGTGGCCTTAGACTCTTTTTTCTTGCACTTGAAGGGAAGAAGATCCTCAATGGACCTTGGAGCAAAGAAAGGGAAGATCTTCCTTGTGTTGGGAAAGAGAAGAGAATGCCATAGTGGACTAATGGCTAGATGAGGGCATGGAGTGCTCAATAATGAGCATATTGGCTTGAAATTTGGGTAAATGGGTTGGGCTAATTGAGATTAGAGCCTTGTACGAGCTTCCTTTGCACTGGTTGTTTCATGGTCTAGCTTGGTGGTGGAACCCATAACGAATTCCTGCAGTTGGATAGTAATTCACTCCTCAACAATGGTTTGGTGGACTTCACTTGAAAATAGACAAGTATTCATAATCACTTGAGTGTGGAATGCTCATGTTTACATTTTGTTCAATAATGGACAAATAATGAATATAAAGTATGGATGTTATTTTCATTGCTATTTACATGTGTATATGAATTAGTTTATATTGTTGTTAGAGTTCAAACTTAGCTCAATAGTTGGATAATAGAAGTTCAAATTTTGATTGAGTACCCTAATGGCCAAGGGAGGCAATTGGGTATGTGATAGTAGCAAACCTCTATATCAGGTAAGAGGCTTAAATGCATGCCAATCTATATATTTTCATGTAGGATCAATGTCCAACACCTCTGAGCCTCATGTCTTTCATTATGTCCTCAAATTTTCCAATCCCCTCCATGGTAGAAGCCTTGATGTAGGATGATAAAGCCTAGCCAAGGATTTAGGCCTTCACTACAACAATGGGTAGTGAATATGATAATCTCTCCAAACCCAACACTGGTTCAACAATTTCTTGGTGCAACAACGACAATGAACTCACATTCCTAACCCAAAATCTTACCTACAAGCGTGCTACAAACACATAGAAGAGTCCCAAACAAGAGGATTTTTGAAGCACTTTATCAATCGCAAAGCTTTCCAAGAGAGCAAAAGGAGATGATAACTCAATAACATACAATTTTCAAATATAGAGCGGTGAATTTCCTAGAGCACATATTCTTAGCTTCTAAAGAGTTTGACACAAACCACACATGACAGAGGAATGAAGAATTCAAAAATAGCGTTCTCAATTTTTTGGACACCCTATTCGATGATGTCTATATGCACTAATCCCTTGTTAAGCATTTGTGTATTATGTCTCTACTCAAGCCAACCCCGCATAAAGACATCAATTGTGAAGATGAAGATGATACACAATACTTTTAAGGTCACGGCCAAGCCATACACCAAATTGGTGTATGAGACCTCCTCCGCCCAAAGATTGTACTGGTATGGTAAAGTCTACAAAGGTATACATACCCTACCCCCCTCTAGATTTGAACTTGTGACCTCTTAAGAGAAAACACATGTTCTTAACCATTAGGCCCACTCAAGCTGTATATAAAAGAAAACTAAGAAAATAATTATTATTCCAACACTTTATAAGATATGTGTATTTCATGTGGTTCAGGGCACCGGATATCGGTGCTCGCTACTTCCACGTAAACCTCCCCGAAATCTACGAGAGAACATAGGAAGGGCAGGTATTTCGGAATATTGGTGGCTCAACAGCGAGAGCAACTTATAGACCCATTTTAAGGGCACAACATGTCACTTACAAGGATTTGAACCTGGGTGGGGAGGGTAACAATCATTCCTCCCAACCACCCAAACTACATCCAATGGACCATGTATATTTCAATGTTACCCACACACATTTACACAATAAATCTTATATAAAAAAAAACTAAGAAGAAAAAGCCAAATAGATAAGCATAACATACTCATTTCAAGGACAATCAACCAATAGGAAACACCACTCCTTTATAACAACCTTCATAGATATAAAAATCATCATCACACAACAAACATGTTTTATCCATTTGTTCCAAAATGATTAAACAACCCAAACTTGAACACAAAGCCCGAAATGGAAAGGATTGAATCCGCCTTATGACCAGTAGCCGCGAAGGATGTTGTTACACAGTAATCACTAATAAAATCCCAATTAGTGCTTTACGTGTCGTAGTCGCGAAGAATATTGTTGTTACACAGTAATCATTAATAAAATCCCAACTACTGCCACTACAGTGTCGAGTCCTCTGTATGTCCCAGTAGCCTCTGTATCTATATAGATATAAAGTCTACCTATACGAGTATTGTCAAACCCGTCAAACCCGTCAAACCCAAGGAAAAGTCTAGGTACTATCCACACGCATCAGAGTCAGCATTTCCCGGCGGAGGGAAATCGAGAATGAGTCAGCGGATGCAACGATCCTTCACACGCATATTCTAATTCCCTGTTTCTATCCAGTGTAAACATCGACGATGCCGCCCATCTCTTCAATTGAAACACAACCATCTGCAAAAAGAACCAGATTCTGATTAATGGGGAGCCGAGGGGAGGCGCTTGTGGTTGCACTGGTGATCGGCAGGGTGCTATTCCTCGCACCCTCTTCTCTGATATGGGAGTCCCTCGCACTTGTTTCTCTGGGGGTCGCCGGTTTGTCGCTCGAGCTCGCAGCCGAAGATGGTTCCCATCAATCGAGGATCAATCGCCTCAAACCCAGGTACAATTCTTGTAATTTTTCAATAACATTTGGCCCAAAGCATAACAAATTATTYCAGAATCACAATAGAAAAATGTCAAATTCAGAGACCAGGTGCAACTTCTGYTTGGAAAAAAGAGAGTGAAGTTGTAATTTGTAATTTTCATCCGGGCATAATTATGCCCTGAAATGTGAAGAAACCATGGGCAGAGCTATCAAGGKCGCCCCCATGAAAATTATAGGCTTCCATTGGTGTTGGGATCATCCTAACCCTCCACAAGGGTTTCTGACCTTAGAATGGTTTTTGGGGTCTATTTTGTGATCCAGGCCAGGTTCAACATCTGGCATATTTTTGGGAGCAGTGACACTRCCCATCGTTATGTTGTCGAGGCTGATCCAATTATGCTGGAGCCCTTCAGAGCATCACAGTGAGATTCCAGGTAGGTTGGTTTTTGGGATGGAAGGACTCCGAAGTAAAACTTAATCTTGCAAGTGTTTTTTATGTGTATTTCTGATCAGAGTTCATTTTCTATAATAGTCGATTTGGTGCTTGGATGTCCAAAGTAGTTTGGTGGATTTGTTGGTGGTCAATTTTGCATCGCGATTCACAAAACAGGCATAACATATCAGTGAGAATGGCAATAGTTTTAGCGTCTTCGTTCTCTTTCAATTGTTTCTTATGATTGGCTTATTTATCTCAAGTTACTTGGCATCATTAAAGTTGTGCTGCACTGAGTTGTGATCATTCTGGCCTGCTTAATTGGTTAATATCATGGAAAGATAGGATGCATAATATGCGACTGTATAGTTACCATGAAGATCAAGACAAATGCAGTCATTGCATTAGTTGTCCAATGGTGATCAATTAGGTAAAGCATGCATATAAGCAAGAATAATAATGAGTTGACCATAAGTGAAATTGTTACACTCTTGGATAACTGTGAGAAAACCTAAATACATGTACATTCATGGTACATACACACAGAAGTGGACAGAATAGACGATATTATATACATGCAACAATTATACATCAGAAGGCTACCTCGGGGTAGCTATTTGCGTACGACACATACATACCACTCTCCCATTTACACCATCTCTGATCTCTTTGATACATTATTTATAACACCTTTGACCGGTTACGGTGCTATAAATTTTGTACCTCCCAAATTTTAGTTTCACATCTATCTAATGCTACTGCTAGAGGTGGATTATGGAAGAAAACATCAAGAAATGTGTAATTCCCAAAACTAAAAAGAAATGCCATGAAAACACTCTTGCGTGATCTTCCTTAGTGATTTTTAAGCAATGACGTTTTTCTTTATATAAGCACATTTTTCCTCCTGAAATGTAGTATATATATATATATATATATATTTTTTTTTTTTCCCCATGAAAAARCATTATATTTGATATTTCATAGGAGAAATCAGAATATACATTTTCATGTCTTTTCGACAATTTCAAAGCCAAAGGTCTCTACTTCCCTCTACCATAAAGACCCGAAAGGGTTATACTATACTTTTTACAGTCTTCCCTGGGCATTATCTGCCTCTGCCTGTGCATTACAGCACCATAATATTATATTTAAAACATGTCTAAAACTAGGCCATTTCAAAACAGAAAAAGACATCCAGTTATACTGGATGATAAAAACTAGTAGACTCTTTCGCTGAAACTCAATATAAAGATTGAACAGTTTCAGGAAGAGAAGCTTCCTTCTTAAATTCTTGTTCAGAGTCCAGACAATATTCCTTTCTGCATAGATAATGCTTCTTAAACTCTTGTTCAGACAGTATTCCTTTCTGCATAGATAATGCTTCTTTAGATAATCTGTGTAATGTACCTTCATTCTTAATTACTATGATAGAGTTTGGCATTACACTAGTCAACATAAGGTCAAGCCTTCCATTTTTAAATGAAAGGTCTAGACAGTAATTTCTTAAGAAAACAAAATCAAGATGAAAATCTCAATTTAATTAGAACTAGCACTTCACAATTTGCCACATGATACCTTTTCAAGATGGCGACACTTAAGCATAGATAGTATAACCAAATTACAATAAGCATGGGTATGTGATTCACATACTAACTCTATTTCAGAACTTCATCAATCATCTCATCATATCAATTCCCTAGAATCTCTTAAATGGAGGTTTTCTTCTCTCCAAAGGAGGACAGTTCTAGGGTTTAGGGTTAAGGTCCTTAAGCTCATGCATATAACGCCTTCTCCCTTGATTAGAAGTGTGATTTCATGAACATTAGGGTCATATTAAACACAAAGAAATGATTCTTTAATCTACAGGTTTCCTGTCTAATGATTATTTAATCCATAGCTAAGTTGCACGAAACGTGTACAAGTTTCAGAAACGGGAACACCTGGAAATGTGACCCCCCCCAAATAAGTACGCTGGAGGAAACACGATATATATAAGTTTCGGAAATGGGAACACTTGGAAACGTGACCCCACCAAATGGGTATGTCGGAGGAAACAAGATATATATATATATATATATATATATATATATATATATATATATATATATAACATTATCTTGCAATAAAATAAGAATGATAGGTTAACTTCTAGGTAGGTTTAGAAACGAATTGAACGTTAATTTGTCTTCGTGTTTTATATATTAGGGTTCTTTATACTTCCTATGGGTCCATGCCCCTCATGGGCACTTGGTGGTTTCCGAGAAGCTTTTGAGGCGTTTTCAAGTTTTTGGTACTGGTACGTGGGCAGTTTAGGAGTTTCATGCAATAGAGATCCATAGGCCTCTTGCCTTATTATTCATAAGTACATGGTTATACATAATGGCATAAAGCTTCATAGAAAAGACCTTCACAGTCTTGAGGCCAAAACATGATACAATCCATCATACGACAGAGATAAATAACTCACAACAATCTTAAAAATAATTTATAACAGTTACGCAATAATCTATGCATAGCGTCCATATGATTTCAGGGGTATGGGGGATCTAGCCTCTTTCTTTCAAGAGGCTAATGTAAGAATAAATATGGTTCACACCAATCCATAACAAAGATAACCATTTCATTTAATCCATTAAAAACATTCACATCAAATGTCAAAACTTTTTATACACAACAGACACAAATTGTTTGGGGTATGGGGGATTTGAGTAGCCCTTCTTGACCTGATTATATTTTTACCTTTTGGGGAATGAAACAGATGAATATAAATTTGAAATTTGGTGAGCATGTGGAAATTGATGTCGGCTATTTGCTGTTAACATTTGAATGCCAACAGAGACTGTATGGCCAAGTTATAGTAGAATTTAATCTACAACCATTTTGTGTTTTAAGGAGTCATATGGGCAAATCTAAAGCTGATTTTTAGTGAGCATGTGGATATTGGTGTTAGCTACTTGCTGTTAAAATTTGAATGCCAACGGACATTGTATGGCCAAATTTATAGTAGAATTTCATCTACATCCATTTTGTGTTTTTAGGGGTCATATGGTCAAATCTGAAGGTGATTTTTGGTGAGAATGTTGGGATATGTGCCGGCTAACTCCACTCCAAATTCGGTTTTTATTTGACTTCATATGACATCATTGCACTAGAAATACGATACTGGTTTTTAATGTATTTCTACAAATAGTTTGTATGCATGAGGTTTATCAATGCATTATCATACAATTTTTACAATTTAATCAATTATAACAACAACCATTCACTTACTAACATCTACAGAGTTTCAATGGCAAGAACTCAAAATAAATAATGCTAATATACTTACACGTTTTATCATGATCGAGATTTTTTTTTTGTTTGTTAGTTTGTCCGTGACCTGTGGCACTAGCCTGTGGCTGAGAAACCGTGACTCAGGGGCATCTAAGCCTTCAAAATCACTCGGGGATCGCACCTGGCCTAAGCCACACCAACCCTTAACATGGCTGGTTTTTTTGTCTCCGCAGGTTTCGAACCAGTGACTTTAACATCACAGAGTGCCTTAACAGCACACTCCGTCACCGACTGTCCTACACCTCAGGGACTATCATGATTGAGATTTTAATCAAAGAGAGAGAT
>JASDQU010242399.1:63997-74067 GCA_032191745.1 Picea mariana | reverse complement strand
TTGATTGGAGAGTTGAAGGTGATCCCTCCCGGCTGGATATGAAGGAAGCGTGTGGAGTGACCATTCCAAGGCAAGTTCCGCTCTGCGCTTATCCAAGGTTGAGGGTCAGCTTTCCGCTGTAAACCGTAGCAGGAGACAAGGCACCGTTTCTCTTTATTTGTAATAGTTTTCCATTGTATAGCGCATGATTTTACTACGTGCTTTTCTAATTTTTTAACTATGTCAGGGCTATTACTAGCACAGCCGCTAACTTGCAGCCGTGAATGCTGAAAGGTTGGCTGTTAAATTTCCCAGTTAGTTTAAAAAACTCTAATTAACACAGTAAAAAAGTCAGGCTCATGAAAATTTGTTTAGATTTTTTAATCAGATAGACGTGGCAATAAGTTAGTGAATACAATAATTTTTAAACATGATTAAGTAAATGTAAAAAAGTAAACATATAAACTGATGTCTTTATAACAGCTCGAAAGTTAATGGATGAAATGAGAGCCATTCATTTATTGTGACAACTAAGAATATTCTAGTCATATTTAATCTCGTCCATAAAAAACTTATTAAGAACTAAAACCTATTAAATGTGCCCATTATCAATAGGTGTACGCCTTTCGAGGTAATAAATGTAAATTAATATCATATTATCATTGTGTAGAATTATTGAATTCAACTATCTAATTTTTAATTTTCTAATATCATTATAGAACATTTTTAGTCTATTTTTAAGACCTGGTGAATTGATTGCCAAAATAATGTTATGGAAGTTTTCATGTTAAAGAAGTTTATATTAATGTTGTTAATTAAAATCATAAAAATTTTAAAATTAAAATAATAATGTTATTTGAAGATGGTTTACTATTTAAATTATGATTTTATTTTAAAAAGAATAATAAAAAATTTATAATGGAATTTTAAAAATTATGTTAATCTTATATTTTATAAAAAATTTAGTAATCATATACTATATTTATTTGACTAAACTAAATAAATATAATTATTTTTAAAATTTTTATAATTATATATAATTAGAATTTAGTAAGTCTATATTATTATATTAATTAGTAATATTTTATTGTGATGATGATTATCATGGTTAACATTCATTTAGATTCAATTTAATTAATAGAAATGATTACAAAGTTGTCAATTGAATATCACTTAATTAAACTTAGGTTCTTGTGTGATTAAGTGTATCCTTAACAATTAAGTTCTTGTGTGATTAAGTGTATCCTTAACAATCAAATTTTATTTTTATAAGTGTAATTAAGTTTTATTATTTTTCTTATAAGTAAATGTATGTATAATAACTATTTTTAATAATAATTTATTAAGAAAACTTGGTGTGTTCCACAAAAAGTAGATTAATATGTGGTTAATATGTGAATGAGGCAGTTTTTTCTTGGGGTGTGTATAGTTCAAACACGGGACATAGAATTTTTTTATTTCAATGACTTGAAATAAAGATTCCTGGAAAAAAGGACAAAGAATCACATGCATTAAACATTCAAATATAATAAACACAATTTCTTCACATCAAGCATAGTTGAAGAAAAAAAAAATAGCATTCTGATTTGAAATTTATCAAAAATTAATAATGTTTGTTCCATTTTTCTGGAAATTTAAATGCGTTTGTCATATAGACTAGGATTGGGGCTTCCGCAGACCATAAAATAAATAAGTACAAGAAATGGAACTATAAAAAGAAGAAGTGTGTGATGGTAGAGAGGAAGACCTCAAAAGAAGAAATTGGAAGTTATGAGTCTTTGGTTAGAGATTTCTTTTTAAAGAGGTAGAATAACTGGATTGATAAAGAAAGCAAGATGTGATCAGTATAGAATTACTATGAAGTTTATGCCTTTTTGTTGCTCTCATCGACGACCACTAAAATTGTGACAAATGGTTGTTTCCCTTCGTCGGTGAGCTTGTCCATTCTCCTTTGGAGCCATTCTTCAATGTAGCTTCTCATGGGGGCCACGTTGATTTCATCCTGGATTTCTATGTCGAAAAACTCATTTTCTAGTTTCCTTAGATCCATAGAAATACTATGAAGAGCCTGTTCAATTTCTTCATTGTGTGTCGAATAGTCTACTAGCTAGTTCTCGACGTCATCTTCACCATATTCAAGGATGCCGTAAAACTTTTCTAAAGACAACCCCTTTAAAATATCAAGTTGTTCATCGAAGGCTTGCTTGGTTAAGGACAATGATTTGAGGATTAAGTTTGGGTCTTGAACCTTGTTGGTACTTCCAGCTAAGTCTATTTGGGTCAGGTTTCTGAATAATTCTCATTTCTCTGATATGGCTTGTTCACATGATTCGACAATGAGCTGCAGGTTCTTAACTTTCTCTTTCCAGCATGCTTTTAATTGTTTGATCTGCTTTGGGGAGGGGAGATCCTCTTGTTTTCTTTTCAGATCTGAGTTGTTGATGGCATGGTTGGAAAAAGATATCACTGTCTGTTGATATAAATGTTCTTCATTTTTTAAATTCATTTGCAAATGTTCGTGCAAATCATTTTCCCTTGTTCGAAAGGAAGTTATATTTTGTGATGTTTCCCAGGCTTCAGTAATTAGTAACATTATTTTCCTGATATTCTTCTCTACATAGCCTCTATAGGATGTGAGGAGGCTGGAGGATCCTTTCAACTTGGTTGCAGGGGTGGCAGGCATGGTTTTTGCTAAAGGATTGACAAACACTATAGTAGGAATGAAATCCTCCTCCAATTCCCTGATTCGGTCTTTCAGTCTGGCATTCTCCACTTCAATTCCTCCAATGGAATTGTCGTGAGAATTAGCTCTTGCGCTATGAAATCAGGAGATTTGGGATAGTTGCATTTTCCTAAGGTTAATCTCTAAACGAGATTTTCCTTTCTTATTTGTTACATCTTTCTTTTCAATAATTAAATTTTTAGATTGGTTGTAAAAAACAACACTCTGGAATACGAAGGATTCATCTTCGTAAAAAATGTTAGTCTTAGCTATTTCCATTGTGGAACTATGGTGGATCGCATCTGTGGGTGGATCAAATTTGCAGAACACGTCATCCATAGAAGTTTCAAGTTGCATGTCCTCACTTTCAATTTTAGGCTCTTCCTCCTGCCCTACAATTTTTTTTCTCTTCTTCGTCAGGGGAAGCTTGTGAGAACTATCAATTTTTCCATGAGGAGGGTTCTTATCTCCTCATCCATTTGAAGATTTATGAGTTTCTTTATTACTGGGGTGGGTCGTTGAAGAAATGGCCCGTGATGTCGTGCTCTTGGGAGTGATGGTCGAGGACTGGACATTCTTCTCATCAGATCGTTTTCTCTATTGTCTGTACAATTTAGTTGTTGTTTTCAATGTGTCTACGTCGCAATCGTTAGAAGCATGAGTGTTTTCATCACTATCTTTGTCTTTGGTCAGGCGTCTATGGATAAAAGAGCTGCTAAATCCAACTGATAGTAAATGTTCTCGAAAAATCCCATTAGGTTCGAACCCTCTTAGCCTTTCAACATATTTTAGGTTCAAGTTCTTGAAATGGCCTAGGAATTCGTCAATCTTGTTGACGTTTCTGAACACGAAGTCCTCGACTTTCCAGGGCAGAGGAATGAACTATTTTTTTCTCTTGCCATGGAAAAAATGCAACCAGTAGTTGTATTGCCTTGCTATTTTTGTAACAAACATCTTGTTCGTGACGTGACATGGAAGGAAAGAAGGATTTTCCTTGGAGCTAAAGATTATTATTACACTATAATTTTCCTTTCGTTCAAGTGTCCCCTTCCTGTCCAAAAACTTGGTTTCCTGGCCATACACCCAGGGAGCATCATTTCCTAACAATAAATCTTTGAAAACTGAGACAAAGTCATTGAAAAGGTCATAAAAACAATGGGAGGCCTTGTGCCTCCACAAGTCCTAGTACCATAATGTTACTGGGTCGAATTCATAGTTTTTTTTTTTGGACAGAGAGTTTTGGAAACGAAAAACAATGCGCTATTGTGAAAATCAAGTAGGATGACATATAAAATGTATTCTCTTCTTTGAATCGTGACAGTTTGGAACATATTTCAATGGAAATTAGCTTCCCCCAATAAAAAATGAATTGTTCATTGACTGTGAAGTACAAAATATAAAGAACTATGCGAGAAATGTTTGACATGGATTCCTGTCTTGTTATTCTTGTAAACAACTGAGCAATTTCCCAGAATGGATTTCTAAAGGAACTGACCTGAACTTTGTAATATCTTCAGGATCTGTTGTTGGGTCTTCGAGGAACTCGGGTAAGAGGTCCAACCTGTTATGATGTTTTTCTAGGAATTGCTTCCAGTGTTGTCCTCTGAAGGTCAATGTTGGCTCTGACAATCTTAACATCTTGCAGAGGACCTGAGGTGACAAAGAAACATGAGAATGGTCGCGCAGCGGAATAATTTTTTGGCTTGAAATGTTTTTTTCGACGCACCAAGACACCACCTCCTTACAGTCAAAAACCTCAGGGGCACAGCCTGCACGAGCGATTTCAGAGGTCCAAATCACTTCGTTCTGGGCGGAACTGGATGAATAGTAAGAGTATTCCCTGGACCACTGGAAGTTCTGGTCCTCACGTCCGAAGATATTCACTATATCTCCACAGAACTGTTGTCAAGTTGCTGCCATAAGTTTACAAGAAGGTTTGTTTTCTCTAGACGATGTTTGAAATGAAGATCTGGAAGGGATAATATAACCCTGGGCAAATCTTAGTCCAAAGCGTGTGAATGGGATATCTCCTCGAGCCTTTTTCTCATGAATGACAACCTCGACGACTGTTGCATAATGTGTTGTTAGCATTAAAGACTAGTAATTTCATACATAGAAGTGTGAAGATGGAGGGTACGACAATGCGTAATTAAGGATTGGAGATTTCGTGAATGGGCCAACACGATGACCCGTGTTTGAGATAAACAAGTGTAAGGGATAATATGACTCTCCTTAAATATTGGTTTAATGTGTATTAATGGGAGATCTCCTCGAGTGTTTCTCTCATTAATGACAATGTTGATGGTTCTTTCATGGTGAGTTGTTAGCATGAAAGGATACTAATTGCATATTAAGAAAGAAGTACGAAGGTCACGAGGACGAGAAAGAGAAATTAAGGACTGTCTAATTATTGAAAGCAGTTGGGAAGGCTTCAAAATAGGGTTACAAGGTACAACCATTAGAGGTGAGGGTCTGTGGGTCAAATTGAGGATTGGATATTTCATGAACAAGCCAACGCGTCGAATTGTATTTAAGATGAACAATCAGAAGGGATAATATAACTCTCTTCATATCTTGGTTTAATGCATATTAATGGGAGATCTCCTTGATTGTTTTGCTCATTAATGACAATGTTGACGGTTCCTGCATGGTGAGTTGTTAGCACGAAAGGTTACTAATTTAATATTAAGAAAGAAGTACGAAGGTCGAGGGGACGGGAAAGAGAAAATAAGGAGTGTCTAATTATTGAAAATGGTTGGGCGGGCTTCAAAATAGGGTTACAGGGTACAGTCGTTAGAGTTGAGGGTATGTGGGTCAAATTGTATGTCTCAGAACTTTTTGAGTGAAAAATGCATAACACAGAAGAGGGAATGATGGGGCAGTCAAGAGGGAAATTTGTATATCTCAAAACTTTGGGTATTATTTATAGGCCACGGAAAAATGGAAGTGCAATTGTGAGCTTGCCTGTTCAGGAACCCGCAATTGAAAAAGTGGGTTAAGTATGGAATAGGGAAACAACTGGTTGGACTCGTTTTCGCTAATATATTAAAATTTGTAATAGATATCCCATTACCTGGAAAGATATTTTATGCATGTCTCTGGGCAAGTTCTATGGTGATAGTAAATGTGACTGTCTCGTCGAGCCTTTTTCTTTTTAATGATGGTCTGTATGGTCATTGCATGATGAACTGTTAGCATTAAACCTTGGTCATTGCATACTCTGAAAGAAGTGTGAATGTGGTGAGCACAATAAACAATGACTAAGAATTGGAGATTTCATGAAGCCGCCAACCCGAGGATCCGCGAAAGAGATTCCATGAAATGGGAAAGTATGGAAAGTGGTCGAACGGGCTTCAAACTAGGGAGACAATGGTCCCCCAGGAGATGTGACTTCTCGAGGGTCAAATTGTATGTCTCATAACTTGAGTGAAAAATGTATACCACGGAAGAAGGGATGATGTGGGAGTCCAGTGGTCAATTTTTATATGGCAGAAGTGTGGGAGATATCCTCGAGCCTTTCTCTCATTAATGACATTTTTAAGGTTCATCCATGATGAAGTGTTAGCATTAAATATTACCAATTGCATATCCATAAAGTAGTAGGAAGGTKGCAGGGACAGGTAACTACAATTAAGGAATGGCTAATTATCAAAATCAGTTGGTCAGGCTTCAAAATAGGGCTACAGGATACAACCAGTAGAGGAGAGGGCCCAAGGATCAAATTGTATCTCTCAGAAGTGTTGAGCACAGAATGTGTAACACAGAACAGGGCATGATGGTGCATTCCTGCGGAAAAATTGTATATTGTGTTACTACGGGTATTGTTTGCTAGTCGCGGAACATTGGAAACACAATCCTGAGCCCACCAGTTCGAGAACCCGTAATCAAAAAAGTGTCTAAGTATGGAATAGGAAAATGGTAGGTCGAACTCGATACACAGTGGTTGAAGCATGTGCAACCATGGAAATGTACAACGTCATGAACATACAACCAACTTGCATCTAAGTATTGAAAGGAACACTGGATGGTCGGGCTTGTGACGGGGCATTCCAGTAGACAAATTGTATATCCCGGAACTTTGGGCACTGTTTGCAAGTCACGAAAGATTCAAAACACAATTTTGAGCCTGTTAGTCTGGTAACCCACAATCGAAGAAGTGTCTAAGTATGGAATAGGGAAATGGTAGCCCAAACTTGTTTTCGCTAATATATTGAAATTTTTAATAGCTTTCCCATTACCTAGCAAGATATTCTCTGCATGTTTCTGGACGAGTTGTGTAGGGATAGTTAGTGTGACTGCCTCCTCGAGTATTTTTCTTATTAATGACGATATTTATGGTTATTTCATGATGAAGTATTAGCATTAAACATCTATTGTTGCATATTTGGAAAGAAGTATGAAGATGGCCGACATAAGAAAAAATGACTAGGAATTAGAGACTTCGTGAACCCGCCAACCTAAGGATCCAAAATAGGGTGACAAGGTTTCCCCAGAAGATGTGAGGCCCCAACGGTCAAATTGTATCACTCGAAACATTTGAATGCATAATGTGTAACATGGAAGAGTGGACGATGTGGGAGTTTGGCAATCAATTTCTATATCGTGGAGGTTCGGGTGTTGTTTGTAGGTCACAGGACAATGGAAG
Source organism: Picea mariana (assembly GCA_032191745.1). Lineage (NCBI taxonomy): Eukaryota > Viridiplantae > Streptophyta > Pinopsida > Pinales > Pinaceae > Picea > Picea mariana. The sequence continues at coordinate 66,721 of JASDQU010242399.1, read as the reverse complement.
TTAATCTAGAGGCTAGAATAATTAATGTGTATTGGGAAGGGCGTGATTATGGCAGGGACGAAAGGGAGACATTGTAATATACCAGATATAAAAAGTATGCAAAACAAAAATAAAATGATAGTAATGGCAGAATAACAATAATATAACCAGAACAATCACCACAATAGCATTGAAATTATATAAGAATAACAACATAAATAACACTTTGATACTGAAAGTAATGTTCACGGGCCTCTTTGTGGGGTCAACCTCCATTTGAGTAGAGCTCTATTAAAATAATATCCAAGCTAGGGTTCTCATACCCTCGAATCCTATTTATACTAAATATGTCTATCAAAAGAAGCATCTAGAGGAAGATCCTTCTAGAAGTGGAAGCTTCTATTAGGTCTTCTTACATCCGCTTTATTCTATTTTATTGAAACGCCTTATTAATATTGACCCTTATTACAGCCGAATATATTTTTCTACCCATGTGCGGGTTAGGACCCTAACATGTCCGCCCCCTTAAAAACAGCCTTGTCCTCAAGGCTCGAGATGTGGAAATTGCTGCAGAATGGTAGCTGGTTCCCAAGTGGCATCTACTGGAGTTGTATCTTTCCACTGGAATGACACTTCCTTGATGGTTCTCTGATGTAGGCAATGCTCACGTTGGTCCAAAACTGCTTGTGGTTGTAGCTAAATGGATCCTTCTTCAGCTAACTTGGGAAGGTTGGTTTGAATTTGTCACTTAGCTCCAATCACCTTCTTTAAGCATGAAATATGAAAAACAGGATGTAGCTTCGAATGACTGGGAAAAACTAACTGATAGGCTACTTGTCCCACACGCTTGAGAATGGTATAAGGACCATAAAATTTGGGCGCTAGCTTCTGAAAATGCTCGGCCTTGACAAAAGTTTGCTTGTAAGGTTGCAGTCGAAGAAACACCTGATCCCCTTCTACAAATTGACGTTCAGAGTGACCTTGATCATCTTATTGCTTCATGCTATTTTGTGCCATGACAAAATTCTCTTTGAGGTTACAGAGAATAGCCTCTCGATCTGTAAGTGTTTGGACCATCGCCTGGACCTTCGAGGCACTAGGTAAGTATGAGAGAACTGAAAGTGGCTTCTATACATATACTGCTTCAAAAGGAGTCACGCGTGTAGCTGTATGGTATGAAGTGTTGAACCACCATTCAGCTACGAGTAACCATTGATCCCACTGATTTTTCTTTTCTGAGGAAAAAAACCTCAAATATGTTTCCAAACACTTGTTGACAACTTCCGTTTGACCATCAGTCTGGAGATGATAAGTTGTGTTGAGACGCAATTGGGTGCCTTGTAGCTTGCCAAAAATAGCTTGTGAAAGTGGGGTCATGATCAGAAACAATAGAGTGTGGCATGACATGAAGCTTGAAGACCTGATCCATGAAAATTTGAGCCACCACAGATGTTGTAAACGGGTGTTGAAGAGTGCATAAATGAGCATACTTATAAAGGCGATCAACAACGACCATGATGACTGATTTATTTCTGGATTTCGGTAAGCCGCTAATAAAATCCATAGAGATATCCTTCCAAATAGCAGGTGGAATCGGATGTGGTTGTAGTGTTCCCGGAGATTTGACTGTTTCTTCCCTGTTGCGTTGACACACATCACATTCAGTGACAAAATTACGAATGTCCTTTTTCATACCATCACAGAAAAAGGAACGTTTGACCCTGCCATAGGTTTTGGTGATCCCAGAGAGTCCCGCTGTGGGTGTAGCATGAAGCTCAGAAAGTACCGTGGATTTAAGATTTGATTGTTTACTTAAATACAAACAGACTTTGTATCGAAGCTCATCATGGAGCCAAGAGTACCCTGGGGAAGTTGGAGCATTGGACTATAATTGTTGGATCAGATGCAAACTTTTTGGATCTTGTAGCCATTCCTGGCGAACGGCTTGTAGCTAATCTTGCACAATGAAGGAAAGAGAAAAAACGGATCCTTCATCTTCATATTTTCGGGAAAGTGCATCCTCCACCACGTTGTCTTTTACTTTCTTGTAAATGATCTCATAATCATATCCAAAGAGCTTAGTCACCCATTTTTGTTGCTCTAGGGAGGAAACACGTTGTTCCATAAAATACTTGAGGCTTTGATGATCTATCTTAATTTGGAAACGTTGCCCCAATAGATAAGGGCGCCAAAGATCAACGACATGCAGAATAGCCAACATTTCATTTTCATAGATTGATTTGCCTAGATTTATTTCAAATAGTTTCCTGTTGGTAAAGGCCAAAGGTCGACCCTCTTGCATAAGGACAGCACCAATTCCTTTCCCTGAGGCATCACATTCCAACACAAAGGTCTTTGTGAAATTGTGAAGGGCGAGGACTGGAGTGGTGCACATGGCCATCTTCAATGTTTGAAAATCTTGAGCAGTGGCTGGAGTCCAAGTGAGAGAGTTCTTTTTTAGGAGAGTAGTGAGAGGTGCTGCAATCTTTCCATAATTCTTAACAAACTTGCGATAATACCGTGTTAAGCCCAAAAATCCACGCAAGCTTTTGAGAGTCTTTTGGTGAGGCCAATATTGCATAGCTTCAATATTTTTAGGATCCACCCTGACGCCATCCTTTCCAACCAGATGACCCAAGTATTCTACTTCTGAGGCGCTAAAAGCACATTCAGACTGTTTCAGGAAATGTTGGTGCTGAGAGAGTAGATGGAGAACTCGATCCACATGAGCAAGATGGTTTGTCT
>JASDQU010242399.1:43074-55621 GCA_032191745.1 Picea mariana | reverse complement strand
TGCATTGGCTCAATTGTTGTACACTTTTGATTGGAGACTTGAAGGTGATCCCTCCCGGCTGGATATGAAGGAAGCGTGTGGAGTGACCATTCCAAGGCAAGTTCCGCTCTGCGCTTATCCAAGGTTGAGGGTCAGCTTTCCGCTGTAAACCGTAGCAGGAGACAAGGCACCGTTTTTCTTTATTTGTAATAGTTTTCCATTGTATAGCGCATGATTTTACTTCGTGCTTTTCTAATTTTTTAACTATGTTAGGGCTATTATAAATGTAAATTAATATCATATTATCATTGTGTAGAATTGTTGAATTCAACTATCTAATTTTTAATTTTCTAGTATCATTATACGACATTTTAAGTAGTCTATTTTTAAGACCGGGTGAATTGATTGCCAAAATAATGTTATGGAAGTTTTGATGTTAAAGAAGTTTATATTAATGTTGTTAATTAAAATCATAAAAATTTTAAAATTAAAATAACAATGTTATTTGAAGATGGTTTACTATTTAAATTATGATTTTATTTTAAAAACAATAATAAAAATTTTATAATGGAATTTTAAAAATTATGTTAATTTTATATTTTATAAAAAAAAATAATAATAATATAATATATTTATTTGACTAAACTAAATAAATATAATTATTTTTAAAAATTTTATAATTATATATAATTAGAATTTAGTAAGTCTATATTATTATATTAATTAGTAATATTTTATTGTGATGATGATTATCATGGTTAACATTCATTTAGATTCAATTTAATTAATAGAAATGATTACAAAGTTGTCAATTGAATATCACTTGAATTTAACTTAGGTTCTTGTGTGATTAAGTGTATCCTTAACAATTAAGTTCTTGTGTGATTAAGTATATCCTTAACAATTAAATTTTATTTTTATAAGTGTAATTAAGTTTTATTATTTTTCTTATAAGTAAATGTATGTATAATAACTATTTTTAATAATAATTTATGAAGAAAACTTGGTGTGTTCCACAAAAAGTAGATTAATATGTGGTTAGTATGTGAATGAGGTAGTTTTTTCCTGGGGTGTGTATAGTTCAAACACGGGACATAGAAATTTTTTATTTCAATGACTTGAAATAAAGATTCCTAGAAAAAAGGACAAAGAATCACACACATTAAACATTCAAATATAATAAACACAATTTCTTCACATCAAGCATAGTTGAAGAAAAAAAAATAGCATTCTGATTTGAAATTTATCAAAAATTATTAATGTGTGTTCCATTTTTCTGGAAATTTAAATGCATTTGTCATATAGACTAGGATTGGGGCTTCCGCGGACCATAAAATGAATAAGTACAAGAAATGGGACTACAGAAAGAAGAAGTGTTGTGGTATAGAGGAAGACCTCAAAAGAAGAAATTGGAAGTTATGAGTCTTTGGTTAGAGATTTTTGTTTAAAGAGGTAGAATAACTGGATTGATAAAGAAAGCAAGATGTGATCAGTATAGAATTACTATGAAGTTTATGCCTTTTTGTTACTCTCATCGACGACCACTGGAATTGTGACAAAGGGTTGTTTCCCTCCGTCGGTGAGCTTGTCCATTCTCCTTTGGAGACATTCTTCAATGTAGCTTCCCATGGGGGCCACGTTGATTTCATCCTGGATTTCTGTGTCGAAAAACTCATTTTCTAGTTTCCTTAGATCCATAGAAATACTATGAAGAGCCTGTTCGATTTCTTCATTGTGTGTCGAATAGTCCACTAGCTAGTTCTCGACATCATCTTCACCATAGTCAAGGATGCCGTAAAACTTTTCTAAAGACAACCCTTTTAAAATATCAAGTTGTTCATCGAAGGCTTGCTTGGTTAAGGACAAGGATTTGAGGATTAAGTTTGGGTCTTGAACCTTGTTGGTACTTCCGACTAAGTCTATTTGGGTCAGGTTTCTGAATAATTCTTATTTCTCTGATATGGCTTGTTCACATGATTCGACAATGAACTGCAGGTTCTTAACTTTCTCTTTCCAGCATGCTTTTAATTGTTTGATCCGCTTTGGGGAGGGGAGATCCTCTTGTTTTCTTTTCAGATCTGAGTTGTTGATGGCATGGTTGGAAAAAGGTATCACTATCTGTTGATAGAAATGTTCTTCATTTTTTAAATTCATTTGCAAATGTTCATGCGAATCATTTTCCCTCGTTCGAAAGGAAGTTATATTTTGTGATGTTTCCCAGGCTTCAGTAATTAGCTACATTATTTTCTTGATATTCTTCTCTACATAGCCTCTATAGGATGTGAGGAGGTTGGAGGATCCTTTCAACTTGGCTGCAGGGGTGACGGGCATGGTTCTTACTAAAGGATTGGCAAACACTACAGTAAGAATGAAATCCTCCTCCAATTCCCTGATTCGGTCGTTCAGTTTGGCATTCTCCACTTCAATTCCTCTAATGGAATTGTCATGAGAATTAGCTCTTGCGCGGTGAAATCAGGAGATTTGGGATAGCTGCATTTTCCTAAGGTTAATCTCTGAATGAGATTTTCCTTTCTTATTTGTTACATCTTTCTTTTCAATAATTAAATTTTTAGATTGGCTGTAAAAAACAATGCTCTGGAATACGAAGGATTCATCTTCGTAAAAAATGTTAGTCTTAGTTATTTCCATTGTGGAACTATGGTGCATCGCATCTGTGGGTGGATCAAACTTGCGGAACACATCATCCATAGAAGTTTCAAGTTGCATGTCCTCACTTTCAATTTCGGGCTCTTCCTCCTGCCCTACAATTTTTTTTCTCTTCTTCGTCAGGGGAAGCTTGTGAGAACTATCATTTTTTCCACGAGGAGGGTTCTTATCTCCTCATCCATTTGAAGATTTATGAGTTTCTTTATTACTGGGGTGGGTCGTTGAAGAAATGGTCCATGATGTCGTGCTCTTGGGAGTGATGGTCGGGGACTGGACATTCTTCTCATCAGATCGTTTTCCATGTTGTCTGTACAATGCAGTTGTTGTTTTCAATGTCTCTACGTCGCAATCATCAGAAGCAGTAGTGTTTTCATCACTGTCTCTGTCTTTGGTCAGGCGTCTATGGATAAAAGAGATGCTAAATCCATATGATAGTAAATGTTCTCGAAAAATCCCATTAGGTTCGAACCCTCTTAGCCTTTCAACATATTTTAGGTTCAAGTTCTTGAAATGGACTAGGAATTCGTCAATAATGTTGACGTTTCTGAACACGAAGTCCCCGACTTTCTAGGGCAGAGGAATGAACTATTTTTTTCTTTTCCCATGGAAAAAATGCAACCAGTAGTTGTATTGCCTTGCTATTTTTGTAACAAACATCTTGTTTGTGATGTGACATGGAAGGAAAGAAGGATTTTCCTTGGAGCCAAAGATTATTATTACACTATAATTTTCCTTTCATTCAAGTGTCCCCTTCCTGTCCAAAAACTTGGTTTCCTGGCCATACATCCGGGGAGCATCATTTCATAACAAAAAATCTTTGAAACCCGAGACAAATTCATTGAAAAGGTCATAAAAACAATGGGAGGCCTTGTGCCTTCACAAGTCCTAGTACCATAATGTTACAGGGTCGAATTCATAGTTTATTTTCTTGGACAGAGAGTTTTGGAAACGGAAAACAATGTGCTATTGTGAAAATCAAGTAGGATGACATATAAAATGTATTCTCTTCTTTGAATCGTGACAGTTTGGAACATATTTCAATCGAAACTAGCTTCCCCCAATAAAAAATGAATTGTTCATTGACTGTGAAGTACAAAATATAAAGAACTATGCAAGAAATGTTTGACGTGGATTCCTGTCTCGTTATTCTTCTAAACAACTGAGCAATTTCCCAGAATGGATTTCTAAAGGAACTGACTTGCAACTTTGTGATATCTTTAGTATCTGTTGTTGGGTCTTCGAGGAACTCAGGTAAGAGGTCCAACCCGTTATGATTTTTTTCTAGGAATTGCTTCCATTGTTGTCCTTTGAAGGTCAATGTTGGCTCTGACAATCTTAACATCTTGCAGAAGACCTAAGGTGACAAAGAAACATGAGAATGGTCATGCAGCGGAATAATTTTTTGTCTTGAAATGTTTTTTTCGACGCACAAAGACACCACCTCCTTACAGTCAAAAACCTCAGGGGCACATCTTACACGAGCGATCTCAGAGGTTCAAATCACTTCGTTCTGGGTGGAATGGGATGAATAGTAAGAGTATTCCTTGGACCACTAGAAGTTCTGGTCCTCACGTCCGAAGATATTCACTGTATCTCCACAGAACTATTGTCAAGTTGCTGCCATAACTTTACAAGAAGGTTCGTTTTATCCAGACGATGTTTGAAATGAAGATCTGGAAGGGATAATATAACCCTGGGCAAATCTTAGTCCAAAGCATGTGAATGGGATATCTCCTCGATCCTTTTTCTCATGAATTACAATCTCGACGACTGTTGCATAATGTGTTGTTAGCATTAAAGACTAGTAATTTCATACATAGAAGTGTGAAGATGGAGGGTACGACAATGAGCAATTAAGGATGGGAGATTTAATGAACGGGCCAACACGATGACCTGTGTTTGATATGAACAATTGTAAGGGATAATATGACTCTCCTTAGATCTTGGTTTAATGCGTATTAATTGGAGATCTCCTCGAGTGTTTCGCTCATTAATGACAATGTTGATGGTTCTTGCATGGTGAGTTGTTAGCATGAAAGGTTACTAATTGCATATTAAGAAACAAGTACGAATTTCGTGGGTACGGAAAAGAGAAATTAAGGACTGTCTAATTATTGAAAGCAGTTGGGAAGGCTTCAAAATAGGGTTACAAGTTACAACCATTAGAGGTGAGGGCTTGTGGGTCAAATTGAGGATTGGAGATTTCATAAATGAGCCAACGAATCGACTCGTGTTTAATATGAACAATCAGAAGGGATAATATAACTCTCTTGATATCTTGGTTTAATGCATATTAATGGGAGATCTCCTCGATCGTTTTGCTCATTAATGACAATGTTGACGGTTCCTACATGGTGAGCTGTTATCATGAAAGGTTACTAATTTCATATTAAGAAAGAAGTATGAAGGTCGATGGGACAGGAAAGAGAAAATAAGGAGTGTCTAATTATTGAAAGCGGTTGGGCGGGCTTCAAAATAGGGTTACAGGGTACAGTCGTTAGAGTTGAGGGTCTGTGGGTCAAATTGTATGTCTTAGAACTTTTTGAGTGAAAAACGCATAACACAAAAGAGGGAATGATGGGGTAGTCAAGAGGGAAATTTGTATATCTCAGAACTTTGGGTACTATTTGTAGGCCACGGAAAAATGGAAGTGCAATCGTGAGCTTGCTTGTTCGGGAACCCACAATTGAAAAAGTGGGTTAAGTATGGAATAGGGAAATGACTGGTTGGACTAGTTAGATCTTGGTTTAATGCGTATTAATTGGAGATCTCCTCGAGTGTTTCGCTCATTAATGACAATGTTGATGGTTCTTGCATGGTGAGTTGTTAGCATGAAAGGTTACTAATTGCATATTACGAAAGAAGTACGGATTTCGTGGGTACGAAAAAGAGAAATTAAGGACTGTCTAATTATTGAAAGCAGTTGGGAAGGCTTCAAAATAGGGTTACAAGTTACAACCATTAGAGGTGAGGGTTTGTGGGTCAAATTGAGGATTGGAGATTTCACAAATGAGACAACGCATCGACTCGTGTTTAATATGAACAATCAGAAGGGATAATATAACTCTCTTGATATCTTGGTTTAATGCATATTAATGGGAGATGTCTTCGATCGTTTTGCTCATTAATGACAATGTTGACAGTTCCTACATGGTGAGCTGTTAGCATGAAAGGTTACTAATTTCATATTAAGAAAGAAGTATGAAGGTCGATGGGACAGGAAAGAGAAAATAAGGAGTGTCTAATTATTGAAAGCGGTTGGGCGGGCTTCAAAATAGGGTTACAGGGTACAGTCGTTAGAGTTGAGGGTCTGTGGGTCAAATTGTATGTCTTAGAACTTTTTGAGTGAAAAACGCATAACACAAAAGAGGGAATGATGGGGCAGTCAAGAGGGAAATTTGTATATCTCGGAACTTTGGGTACTATTTGTAGGCCACGGAAAAATGGAAGTGCAATCGTGATCCTGCTTGTTTGGGAACCCACAATTGAAAAAGTGGGTTAAGTATGGAATAGGGAAACGACTGGTTGGACTCGTTTTCACTAATATATTGAAATTTGTAATAGATATCCCATTACCTGGCAAGATATTTTATGCATGTCTCTGGGCAAGATCTATGGCAATAGTAAATGTGACTGTCTCGTTGAGCCTTTTTCTTTTTAATGATGGTCTGTACGGTCTTTGCATGATGAACTGTTAGCATTAAACCTTGGTCGTTGCAGACTTTGAAAGAAGTGTGAATGTGGCAAGCACAATAAACAATGACTAAGAATTGGAGATTTCATGAACCCGCCAACCCGAGGATCCATGAAAGAGATTCCATGAAATGGGAAAGTATGGAAAGCAGTCGGATGGGCTTCAAACTAGGGAGACAATGGTCCCCTAGGAGACGTGACTTCTCGAGGGTCAAATTGTATGTCTCATAACTTGAGTGAAAAATGTATACCACGAAAGAGGGGATGATGTGGGAGTCCAGTGGTCAATTTTTATATGGCAGAGGTGTGGGAGATATCCTCGAGCCTTTCTCTCATTAATGACATTTTTAAGGTTCATCCATGATGAAGTGTTAGCATTAAATATTACCAATTGCATATCCAGAAAGTAGTAGGAAGGTGGCGGGGACAGGTAACTGCAATTAAGGAATGACTAATTATCAAAATCGGTTGGTTGGGCTTCAAAATAGGGCTACAAGATATAACCAGTAGAGGAGAGGGCCCGAGGATCAAATTGTATCTCTCAGAAGTGTTGACCACAAAATGTGTAACATGGAACAGGGCATGATGGTGCATTCCTGTGGAAAAATTGTATACTGTGTTACTGCGGGTACTGTTTGCTAGTCGCAAAACATTGGAAACACAATCCTAAGCCCACCAGTCCGAGAACCTGTAATCGAAAAAGTGTCTAAGTATGGAATAGGAAAATGGTAGGCCGAACTCAATACACAGTGGTTGAAGAATGTGGAACCATGGAAATGTACAACATCATGAACATACAACCAACTTGCACATAAGTATTGAAAGGACCAGTGGACAGTCGGGCTTGTGACGGGGCATTCCAGCAGACAAATTGTATATCCCGGAACTCCAGGCACTGTTTGCAAGTCGCGAAAGATTCAAAACACAATTTTGAGCCTGTTAGTCCGGTAACCCACAATTGAAGAAGTGTCTATGTATGGAATAGAGAAATGGTAGCCCGAACTTGTTTTCGCTAATATATTGAAATTTTTAATAGCTTTCCCATTACCTAGCAAGATATTCTCTGCATGTTTCTGGACAAGTTGTGTAGGGATAGTTAGTGTGAATGCCTCCTCTAGTATTTTTCTTATTAATGACGATCTTTATGGTTGTTTCATGATGAATTCGTAGCATTAAACATCTGTTGTTGCATATTTGGAAAGAAGTACAAAGATGGCTGACACAAGAAAAAATGACTAGGAATTAGAGACTTCGTGAACCCGCCAACCTAAGGATCCAAAATAGGGTGACAAGGTTTCCCCAGAAGACGTGAGGCCCCAACGGTCAAATTGTATCACTCGAAACATTTGAATGCATAATGTGTAACATGGAAGAGTGGACGATGTGGGAGTTTGGCAATCAATTTCTATATCGCAGAGGTTCGGGTGTTGTTTGTAGGTCACAGGACAATGGAAGTTAATCTAGAGTCCAGAATAATTAATGTGTATTGGGAAGGGTGTGATTATGGCAAGGACGGAAGGGAGACATTGTAATATACCAGATATAAAAAGTATGCAGAACAGAAATAAAATGATAGTAATGGCAGAATAACAACAATATAACCAAAACAATCACCACAATAGCACTGAAATTATATAAGAATAACAATAGAAATAACACTTTGATACTGAAAGTAATGTTCACGGGCCTCTTTGTGGGGGCAACCTCCAGTTGAGTAGAGCTCTATTACAATAATATCCAAGCTAGGGTTCTCATACCCTCGAATCCTATTTATACTAAATATGTCTATCAAAAGAAACATCTAGAGGAAGATCCTTCTAGAAGTGGAAGCTTCTATTAGGTCTTCTTACATCTGCCTTATTCTATTTTATTGAAAGGCCTTATTAATATTGACCCTTATTACATTCGAATATATTTTTATACCCATGTGCATGTTAGGACCCTAACATGTCCGCCCCCTTAAAAACAACCTTGTCCTCAAGGCTTGAGATGTGGAAATTGTTGCAGAATGGTAGTTGGTTCCCAAGTGGCATCTACTAGAGTTGTATCTCTCCACTGGAATGACACTTCCTTGATGGTTCTCTAATGCAGGCAATCCTCACGCTGGTCCAAAACTGCTTGTGGTTTAGCTAAATGGATCCTTCTTCAGCTAACTTGGTAAGGTTGGTTTGAATTTCTCACTTAGCTCCAATCACCTTCTTTAAGCATGAAATATGAAAAACAGGATGTAGCTTCGAATGACTGGGAAAAACTAACTGATAGGCTACTTGTCCCACATGCTTGAGAATGGTATAAGGACCATAAAATTTGGGCGCTAGCTTCTGAAAATGCTCGGCCTTGACAAAAGTTTGCTTGTAAGGTTGCAGTCGAAGAAACACCTGATCCCCTTCTACAAATTGACGTTCAGAGTGACCTTGATCATCTTGTTGCTTCATGCTATTTTGTGCCATGACAAAATTCTCTTTGAGGGTACAGAGAATAGCCTCTCGATCTGTAAGTGTTTGGTCCATCACCTGGACCTTCGAGGCACTAGGTAAGTATGAGAGAATTGAAGGTGGCTTCTATACATATACTACTTCAAAACCAGTCATGCGTGTAGCTGTATGGTATGAAGTGTTGAACCACCATTCAGCTACAAGTAACCATTGATCCCACTGATTTTTCTTTTCTGAGGAAAAAAACCTCAAATATGTTTCCAAACACTTGTTGACAACTTTCGTTTGACCATCAGTCTAGGTATGATAAGTTGTGTTGAGATGCAATTGGGTGCCTTGTAGCTTGCCAAAAATAGCTTGTAAAAGTGGGGTCATGATCAGAAACAATAGAGTGTGGCATGACATGAAGCTTGAAGACCTGATCCATGAAAATTTGAGACACCACGGATGTTGTAAACAAGTGTTGAAGAGCGCAGAAATGAGCATACTTATAAAGGCGATCAACAACCACCATGATGACTGATTTATTTCTGGATTTCGGTAAGCCGGTAATAAAATCCATAGAGATATCCTTCCAAATAGTAGATGGAATCAGATGTGGTTGTAGTGTTCCCAGAGATTTGATTGTTTCTTCCCTATTGCATTGACACACATCACATTCAGTGAAAAAATTACAAATGTCCTGTTTCATACCATCCCMAAAAAAAGAACGTTTGACCTTGTCATAGGTTTTGGTGATCCCAGAGAGCCCCGCTGTGGGTGTAGCATGAAGCTCAGAAAGTACCGTGGATTTAATATTTGATTGTTTACTTAAATATAAACAGACTTTGTATCGAATCTCATCATGGAGCCAAGAGTACCCTAGGGAAGCTGGAGCATTGGACTGTAATTGTTGGATCAAATGCAAACTTTTGGGATCTTGTAGCCATTCCTGGCGAACGACTTGTAGCCAATCTTGCACAATGAAGGAAAGAGAAAAAATGGATCCTTCATCTTCATATTTTCGGAAATGTGCATCCTCCACCACATTGTCTTTTACTTTCTTGTAAATGATCTCATAATAATATCCAAAGAGCTTAGTCACCCATTTTTGTTTCTCTGGGGAGGAAACACATTGTTCCATAAAATAGTTAAGGCTTTGATGGTATGTCTTAATTTGGAAACGTTGCCCCAATAGATAAGGGTGCCAAAGATCAATGACATGCAGAATAACCAACATTTCATTTTCATAGATTGATTTGCCTAGATTTCTTTCAGATAGTTTCTTGTTGGTAAAGGCCAAAGGTCGACCCTCTTGCATAAGGACAGCACTAATTCCTTTCCCTAAGGCATCACATTCCAACACAAAGGTCTTTGTGAAATCGGGAAGGGCGAGGACTGGAGTGGTGCACATGGCCATCTTCAATGTTTGAAAATCTTGAGTAGTGGTTGGAGTCCAAGTGAAAGAGTTATTTTTTAGGAGAGCAGTGAGAGGTGCTGCAATCTTTCCATAATTCTTAACAAACTTGCGACAATACCGTGTTAAGCCCAGAAATCCATGCAAGCTTTTGAGAGTCTTTTGGTGAGGCCAATCTTGCATAGCTTCAATATTTTTAGGATCCACCCTAATGCCATCCTTGCCAACCGGATGACCCAAGTATTCTACTTCTGAGGCGCTAAAAGCACATTCAGACTGTTTCAGGAAATGTTGGTGCTGAGAGAGTAGATGGAGAACTCGATCCACATGAGAAAGATGGTTTGTCTAGGTTTTTCTATAGATGAGGATATCATCAAAGAAAACTAAGACAAAATGACAAAGAAAAGGACGGAAGACATGATTCATGAGGCTTTGGAAGGTGGAGGGGGCATTACANGTCTTGGTAATGTCTACCTCTTTCATACATATTTGGTGGTAGCCCGAACAAAGATCAAGTTTAGTAAAGAATTGGGCATCACTCAATTCATCCAGGAGGTCATCAATGATAGGAATGGGAAATTTGTCTTTAATGGTAAGTTTTTTGAGGGCATGGAAGTTAGGACACATTTTCCAAGAACCTTATTTCTTCAGGACCATGACCATAGGAGAAGAGTAGGGGCTCGTACTAGGGCGGATAACGCCTACATTAAGGAGTTCCTGGACCATTTTATCAATTTCATTTTTAGGGAAAAGGGGTGACGATATGGACGGATATTGGAATGAAGGCTTCTAGGTACAAGGGGAATGGAATGATCATGAACACCGTGGGAAGGAGGAAGTCCTTAGGGAGTGGAAAAGACCACTTGATTTTTAGAAAGGATGGCTTGGAGTTCTTGTGGCACTGAGGATGTCTTTGTTGCTTGTATGGCATACAGTTGGGCAATAACACCAGAATGACCTTTTTTTAGAGGCGTTTCCATGTGATGGGAACAAATGATCTCAGGCAAACCGACTGTGATGCCTTGTAATTTATATTGGTGACCCTCCTAGTTGAATTGCATGCTTAATTTCTTAAAATCCATGAGAATGGGACCTAAAGTCCTTAGCCAGTTTTCACCCAACACGATGTCATAACCTCCCATGTCGATAGCAAAAATATGATATTTCAAGTGGTAGTCACCAATTTGGAGACACATATTTTCACAACGACCTCCACATTTCATGGAACCACCATTGGCAATCATGATTTGGAAATTATTGATGGCATGGATGTAACAATGAGTTTCTTGGGCAATGCGACGATGAATAAAATTATGGGTGTTTCCACTATCAACCAGAATAATGACCTTCTGATGCTTGATGTAACCGATTAGCTTGAGGGTTTGGGGAGCAGAGAAGCCAGTGAGAGAATTAAGGGAAATGACCAGTTCAACTTCGGGAGGGTCTAAGGGAGGGGTTATGTTAGTGGTTTCAGGTGACTCAAACACAAGGGCAGTTTCAACATCCTCTTCTGAAATATCCTTGGAGATGGCCATAAAAATATTTTTTTACTTACACTTATGGCCCGGGAAATTTTTAGCATCACAATTATAACAAAGGCCTTTGAGTTGGCGTTTAGCCATTTCATCCCTGGTCAATTTTTGGATCTTTAGTGGAGCAGAGGGAGTATTGGGATTTACTAGTTTAGGGTGAGGGATAAAGGAGGGTTTTCGGTTTTAAGAAGATACAACCTATTGTGATTCTTTATATTTTTTAGTAGCCTCCACCCAACTCTGAGGCTAAGCCATGAGGACATGGTCTCTAATCTCCTCCTTGAGGCCACTAATAAAGTACTCTCGGAAAAAGGCATCAGGCATGCTCTCTATCCGAAAGGCCAGGCGCTCAAAGGAATCTATAAAGTCTTCCATTGTTCCTGATTGCTTCAACTTTGTCAAACAACCCAAATGGTTGGTGTCAGTGTCAAAGCATTCATAAAGATCTGTGACAAAGTGTGTCCAAGCAATATACCCTTGACGGGGAGTTTTTGTCCATTGCCACCATTACCAACATTCTTGATCTAAATGGAGAACAACATATCGGAGCTTGGCCAAGTCATCTGTAATGCCGTATAAAGAGAAATAATGTTCCATTTGGGTTACCCAATGAGTGGGGTCTGAGCCATCAAATTTGGTCACATCCACCCATGGAAGGCGTAGGTCACGTTGAAAGTGATGGTGTTGAAAGTTATGGGAATGAGAGGAATGTTCACTATCAATATGTGGAGGGGAGTCAGAGGAAGGGTTATTTGTAGGGATATGAAGCTTGGTGCAAAGTGACGAAAAGACAGATTCAAGCTGGGTGGTCAGGTCTTGTTTGATTTCCTCCATTGAGGACTGCA
>JASDQU010242399.1:0-11868 GCA_032191745.1 Picea mariana | reverse complement strand
GTGAGGATGGATGGAGGAGGTAGGTATGTGCATGGGAGTGTTTGAGGGTAAGAATGAGGTAACGTAAAGGTGACATAGCAGACAATCCAATGACCAACCCCACAATCGGACCAGGGGTGGGTTTAAGTATGTTCATGGGGAATTCAAGAACCTCCTGGTCTCCCCAAGAAGCTCACGTAACCGATTCCCCCCCTTTAGAAAAAAAGGTAATTAACATAGGAATAAACATTTAGCCTCTCAAACCCCTTCTCTTATGGAATCATAGACCCGTATAACTCTAGTCCTTGTCTGTCTAGCAGCCAGGGATGTGTTCATTATTAATAATTATCAAAACATTACATTTCTTGGGCATACTGGCCCTTTAATAAAAAAATTTGGCACTCGGGCCTCTCAGCATTATAACAGTACATTATTTAAAATGGGGGTTAAAATCCCGGGGTGTTACATCCCCTCCCCCTTATCTTGGCACTATCCTCAGTGCATATACAAAATAGGTATCAAAATCTCAATTTTTTTTCAAAAAGATGTGGGTACTCTGCCTGCATGGCATATTCATGATACCAGGTAGCATCTTCATGACCATAGCAGGTCCAGTGAACCTTTACCATCTCTATAACTCAATTCCAAAGAATCTTTACCTTTATGTCCAATACCCGTACCGGTTGAACCTGAAAGTCTCCCTCCATCTCTACCTGAATCAGATGCCAATCAATAACATGGTTAGGATCATGTACATATTTCTTTAGTAAAGATACATGAAATACATTATGCACATTCATGGAAGTAGAAAATGCAAGCATGTATGCAACTGGCCCTATTCTTTCCAATATTTCAAATGGACCACAAAATCTTGCTGCCAACTTTGTACAAATACCCAATTTCAAAGAGCTTTTCTTGGGCTTCACTTTCAAAAGTACATGCTCCCCTACCTTAAATTCTCCAACTATCCTATTCTTGTCTGCATAAACTTTATGTCTATCCCGAGCTGCCTTTAAATTCTTCTTTATCTTGACCACCTAGTCTTCCATGTCCTTGAGCAACTCTGGCCCAAGTACCACTCTATCTGTTGGGTTGTCCCAACTCACTTGAGTATTGCATTTCCTACCATACAAGGCTTCAAATGGGATCATTCTCAATGAAGCTTGATACCCATTGTTATATGAAAACTCAACCAAGTGTAAGTAATCTTCTCACTTAGATGTCTTATCCATCACATACATTCTCAGCATGTCTTCAATTATTCGATTGACTCTCTCTATTTTCCCATCTGTTTGGGGATGATATGTTGTGCTAAAGTTTAGATTTGTGCCAAATCCTTTAAGAAATCTCCTCCAAAAGTTGGAGGTAAACTTTGTATCTCTGTATGAGACAATTGTCCTAGGTATCCCATGCAACCTATCAATTTCCTTCATGAAAATTTCTGCAATATTATTCATTGTATGCGTTGTCTTCACAGGAACAAAATGAGCAGTCTTTGTTAATTTTTCAACAACCTCCATGATTGAACCATGTTTCTTATTCGTTCTGGGTAATCTTGTGATCAAATCCATGGTCATCACTTCCCATTTCTTCTCTAGAATTGGTAATGGTTGCAGCAAACCCATTGGGTGCCTATGCTTAGCCTTCACCTTCTGACATTTCATACATCAAGCAATGTAATCAGCAACATCCATCTCCATTCCCAGCCAAAATAACTGGCTTCTTACTATTGTAATTGTCTTCTGGTAACCAAGATGTACAACATAAGGAACATCATGCATTTCCTTTAGTACCAGATTCCTCAGTTCTTCGGAATTAGGAACATAGATTCTATTTTTATGCATGAGTAATCCATCTTCCTTTATCTCATACTCCTTTATTTTCTGTTGTACATATCCTTGCTATAAGTTTTCCTTTACCTGTAGGTAATGTTGATCTGTAACAATACCATCTAGAATTATGCTCTTCAAGTTTCACTGATGCATATTGACAATAGTAGCATGCATGAGATGCACTCTCCTACTAAGTGGATTGAGAAATTTATTCTCCTTTCCCTTGATATGCTTGATATTGAAGTCATACTCACTTAAAAATTCCAGCCATCTTGTTTTCATGGAATTCAAGGTCGGCTGTTCAAAAAGATACTTCAGACCAATGTGGTCTATTCTTAATTCAAATTTCTTCCCCATGAGATAATGCCTCCACATCCTCAAGGTGTGAACA
Source organism: Picea mariana (assembly GCA_032191745.1). NCBI lineage: Eukaryota > Viridiplantae > Streptophyta > Pinopsida > Pinales > Pinaceae > Picea > Picea mariana. The sequence continues at coordinate 9,666 of JASDQU010242399.1, read as the reverse complement.
ATGGAAGCAAGTTCCAAGTCATGCGTGGCATAGTTCCTCTCATGTTCCTTAAGCTTTCTGGACTCATATCCAATGAAATGTCCATTTTGTGTGAGGACTCCCCCAAGTACTTCCTTACAAGCATCTATACATACCACAAAACTTTCATTTGGGTCAGAAATATTTAACACAGGTGCACTAGTAAGTAATTCCTTAAACAGATTAAAATTCTTTTCACATTTGAGTGTTCATTCAAATTTAGTTCCCTTTTTTTACAAATAAGTGATGGGATGAGAAATCTTAGAGAACCATACTATGAACCTTCTATAGTAGCCAACTAATTGCATAAAATATCTAACGTCTGACACATTTTTGGGTGTTGGACACCCTCTAATGTCTTCAATCTTCTCTGGATCTACTGCTATGCCCTGCTCTGAAATAATTTGTCCCAAGTAATGGATCTTCTTTTGATAAAAAGAACACTTACTCGAATTGGAATACAACTATTGTTCTCTCAGTACTTGCAACACCAGTCTTAAGTGATGGTCATGCTCCTCTTCAAAATTAGAATAGATAAGTATGTCATCCAAGAATATTATGACAGGCTTATCCAAATAATTTTTAAATATGCCATTCATTAAGCACATCAAGATAGTTGGTGCATTGGTTAGTCCAAATGGCTCCACTACAAATTCATAATGCCCATACATGGTCCTAAAGGTTGTCTTATGAATGTCTTCTTCCTTGATTCTTACCTGATGGTATCCTGCGCTCAGGTCAATCTTTGAAAATATCTTTGCCCCCCTTAGATGTTCAAAAAGGTCATCAATTCAGGGTAGTGGATACTTGTTCTTTATAGTGTACTTGCCTAGTTTTCATAAGTCAATAGACAGCCTCAAGGTTCCATCCTTCTTTTTGACAAAAAGTACTGGTTCTCCCCAAGGTGAAACACTTGGACGTATGTACCCTTTCTTCAACAATTCCTCCAACTGCATTTTTAATTCTTTTAACTCTGGTGTGCTTATTCTGTAAGGTGTTTTCGACATTGGGGCAACTCCTGGCACTAAATCAATTGAGAAATCTATCTCCCTTCTTGGTGGAAATCCGGGTATTTCTTGAAATACATTCTCAAATTCTTGTAGTACAGAGAAATATTCAAGGATTGGCCCCTTTGTATTATCTATCTCTTCCACATGAGCTACATATAGTTGACATCCTTTTCTAAAACATATTTTCAGCTGTAAGGCCGAAATCTCCCTTATAGAGATGGGTCTTGGAACTCCTTTCACAGTGATCTGTTTTCCATTTCCATCAAGACATGAAAATGTCTTGTTATGACAATCTAGGACAAAATAATGTTTGTCCAACCAATCCATCCCAATCAGAACATCATAAGACCCCAATGGTATGATATTTAGGTCATTACTAGTATTCACACCATTAAGACTTATGGAACAACTTCTGACCATATAATGGATTCTTCTTTTGGTTCCAGTGGCTAACCGAACCAAACTTGATTTTTCAGTTTTACTTTTCTCCAAATGTAATCTGTCCACTATCTTAGGATCAATGTAGCAATGACTTGCTCCTGAATCAATCAAAATTGTAACAGGTTGATTTATGATCTTACCTTCCACCTCGATCATATTGGACTGGTACTCTGCTTGTCGATCATTTAAATCTACATAGATTCTTCCCATATCTTCGACTATTGTAGCCTCTTGGATGTTATTCACAGTCTTCACTCTGTCTTTTTTGTGTGGGCAATCCTAGTACAAGTGATCTTCCTTACATCCCCAGAATTGGATTGATAGTATTCCCCTTTTTTCCAAGGAATATTCCTTCTTGACATCTCCCTTATCATACTGATATTGATTATTTCTATTAGGCTCATTCCTATTGAAGGGAGGTTTGAATCCCTTCCTCCTCTGATCGGACTTCACATTTTTCTTGTCCTTCCAATATTTATGTAGGGATTCTCTTCCCTAACCTTGCTCATATAGGTATTTATCCTTCCTGATGGCCTCACTCAAGGTCTTGGGTTCATCATACTTGATATTTTCCTTATAAAAGGATGGAAATCCACTTAGAAATCTTTGTATTTTCACTTTCTCATCACCAATGAACCTAACATATTTTAACAATCCCAAGAACTTCTTCTCATACTCTGCCATAGTCATGCTTCCCAACTTGAGTTCAAAAAACTCCTGCATTTTCTTGTCATAGAAATGCTCTGAGAGGTACTCCTTCTAGAAGTACTTCTTGAACTATTTCCAAGTGATCCTACTTTCATTAACATGCTCCACTTGCTTCAGTTGGTCCCACCACACTGCAACTTTCCCATGTAAATGGTAGGTGGAAATCCTGGCTTTCAGGTTTGATGAATAGTTATACAACTAAAAATATCTTCAGATCCCAAGAAACCATGCTTCGGCATCATCTTCCCTTTCTCTTTCACAATCGAAGGAAGGTGGCTTGAGATTCCTCAGCTCTCCTTGAAAACTGTCTACCTCTTGTTTCCTTCTTTGTTGCCTGAAAGGGGACACCTCTTTACTACTTACAGGATCATCTGATGCATAAATCTTTCTTTCTGAGTAAGGAGGTGAGTGGTGTCCATAATATCTTCTAGCACTTCTAGAATAACTAGCTCTTCCACAATCATTTTTCCTTTCATCACACCTTCCTTATTCCTCTTGTCTTGAGCTCGACCCCTTCTTCATTTTCCTCTACAACTGATTCAAGATATACAACACTCGAGCATCTATATGAATTTTCTCTCTCATCAGTCTCTCGTTGTCTACTTTGTAGCTCTGCACTTCCATATTTAAGCTTCTTATCGTTTCTATTAATGATTCCTACTCTCCTTTTCCCTTGTGTCCATTGGACTCTGTCTATGCATTACCAACTATGGTATTTTTCCCTTTAGCCTCCTTATCATGACTGGAGGCTCCCTCAACTTCTTCCATTTCCTCAATACGCATCCTGAGTTGATGTGCTTAAGCCCCTTAATTCTGCAAACTATGGAAGAGACCATTTTGTTAGAATTATGCATATGATAAACAAAATTGCAAAACCATTCTACAGGTCTTTTTATGTTTTTTATTCTTTTTCATGGAGATCATATCCCCATTCTCCAAAAACAATAGTGTCTTGTTATCCTTAGCTGACACAGAATTTCATCCTATGCAAGAACTTCCTTCAAACCACCTTCCTAGGTGACCATGACTAGAATCACAGCTAAATCCTTCCTTAGCACTTTTCTTTCTTGAAGACGACCAATTTGGCCCTTAGCCCTCGGTCCTTCATCTCTCAATATTCATATGACCATGGCCATGACCCTCGATTAGCTCTTCAAAACTTTAGAACTTTCAACCAGGACCCGATCAACGATCCTCGTCCTCCTTCATGATCAACGATTAAGATCCACTTCAGGACTCCACGCTTCGGGAGTCTCAACTTTTGTCGCTTGCCTCATCTCGGAACGCTTTTACCTAGAGTTCATGATCTGTCGATGTGTGTCTTCTCACAGATCAAAAATTGTGAATCACTTCAGCTCTTCGAGCTTCAGAAGTTTCAAACTTCCCTCCTTCACTTTCTCCCAGAGTGCTTTCACCCGAAGTCGACGATCCTTCGACGTGTGTCTTCAGGAATCAACGGTTGGTATGTACTCTGGCCTTCAGGAGTTTTCGACCCAATGAAAATTGTCACATTTTTTCCCTTGGGAGTGCCCAGTCTCCATACTGTATGATCTATCACCACATGGAAAAATGATGGAAGTGGACATGTGGCCCAATCAGTTGTGTGACACATGTCATGTTCTAATTGAATTTTCAATATTCCAAATGCTCAAATATTACTGACACATGGCACACATCCCATGTGTCCAAATCATCCCAGGTGACATCTGGAAGCCACATCACTTCATCATCCAGGGTCCACATCACCTCCAGGTGACTTCATCGTGCCCCACCACTTCATCTCTTTGGGCTTCGGGACTTCGAGAGTTTTTATTCTAGCACACTTTTGATTCTCTCAAACCCTGAATTACCAAACTGAAAAATCTGTCACCACGTGTCCTCCTGGATTGGATGACTAAGATTCACTTCAGGTCTTCACCCATAGTTAACGTATCTACTCCACATGTCCTCCTCAATTTGACGGCTATGTTTTACTTCAAGGTTCCAAACTTCGTAGATCTGAAACTTCAACCTTTTCCCTGAAAATGTTTTTTTTCGAAGCTCGCGATATTTTGACGCATGCCTCCCACGGATCGATGCCTACGATTCCTTCGAGACTTTGGGTTTCGAAAATCTCAGTTTTCAAAATTTTTTTGGCCCCACTGGCTTTTATCTGAAGCCCTGGATCTAGTGATGCGTGGCTCTCGGTAGATCGATGGTTAAGATCCTTTCGGGTCTTTAGGTTTCGGAAGTCTCAAACTTCAAACCCTCTACTATCTCACTTTTTCTCGGAGCATTTTATCTGGAGCACGTGATCGGTGGACACGTGTCCTCCTACAGATCGATAGTTCCCAGCTACTTCGGCTCTTCTGAGGTTCATCACTCGAGCGCTAAGATGTCACATTACTGCATGCCTTTCAATTTACGGGGGTGTGCATCGGCGGTTTGGAGTAACCCACTTTTCACCCAACACTTCTCCTAACCCTGACATGTAACCCCTTAGAAAAACCATGGTTTGGATTGCGGGAACGCCTTGGGAAATTAACTCCCATGCAACTCGATTCTCCGCAATGCCTGCTGGCCATTGAGCTCTCTCTCCAATGGCATCCAACAATCGTGACCTTAAACTTTTGATGCATGAGCATCGTTGGAAAGCGCATAGAGGCAGGACCACTCAACATGTGAGAGTTCTTCTAGAACTTCAACATGGGCAGTTACAATTGATTTCAGAATCCGCTTGCACTCAGCGCCGGAATTCACCTTTGGAGGCACGCTTGAACTGGTGCCAAATTTTACCCTTTGAGGCAAGTTTTGAAATTGTAAACGGAGCAAGAGTTTCCACTTCGGCTCTGGAATGCGACTGAAATAAGATAGCATAGGATGAATTTTAGAGTAGGCAAGTAGCCAGGGGAAACCCTCGAAACATTTTTGAGTTATGTAGAAGTTTGTACACCCAGTTAGAGAGAGCTGCAATACAGAGAGAAATTAGATGTAAGAGAGAATTGCGAGTTAGCAAGAGATCTCAGTGTTTTGAGTTACTGTAATTTTGAATGTATTCTATAGCCATTGGGAAATTATGAATATAACAGAATGCAAAATTGATCCAAATGTATGGTGTGTGGACTGTGTCCATTTTCCTGTTATTTCGTGTTTACATGAACAAGTGGATGGAACTGTGAGTTTTTCCAATTTCAATTGTTTCTCTTCATTGGAAGCTCTACAAGGTGTGCATCAAGTCAGAGAGGAACGTAAGGAGATCAGGAATAATTTCTCTGTGATAAATACCATGGATTTGAGCTATCAAAATCCCTCAAACGCAAGGAGTGCACGGGAAATCGAAGTCTGAACCAAACAAAGCTCAAGAGGGATAACGCTTCGGAAAGTGTTATCGAGATCCAAGAACTAATTCTCTGGAAGGAATGAAGACTGTGTATTTGAAGACTTAGAAAATCTTCTAAGTCTGAAGTGAGTAAAATATTAGAAGGAATAACGTCGTTGAGCATTGGATCGCGATAGAAGATCCCGCAGACCATCTGATTTGAGGGAGAAGCGTAGGCTTTAACACTGCATAGATCCGGGAGGGGAGACCCCGATGCTCTGAATGGACGGTGGAGAGTCCTTGAAGAAAAACTTTGAAACCCTGCCAACCGTTGGATAAGGTGGAGCTGCGAGGAGGTTAGCGGTGAGGGATTTTTGACGTCTAAAGCTCAGGAGGAATAGTGACCTTCGATCTCAAATAGATTTGGACCGTTGGTCCATTTTGTGATTTTGGGTACCATGAGTTGGAAGGACAAGGATCCTTCTCTCTCAAAACCTAGAATTGCGAAATAGCGAAATAGCAAGGTCAGACATGGACTATAGATCCCAAGGATTATTGTGAGCTATTGATCAAATGCCAAGGCACTTCGACATTTCGACATTTTGGCATTTCAGCAACCGGGGATTCTAAGGAGCAGAAATATCCCTTGCACCCAAATTTTGCGAAACGTGAAAACCTGAAAGAATAGGCACTGGGACATTTCAACATTCTGGCAACTGGGGATTCCAAGGAGCATAGATATTCCTTGCACCTAGATTTTACGAAATGCGAAAAACCAAAAGAATAAGCGTTGGGACATTTCGGCATTCCGACAACTGGGGATTCCAAGGAGCAGAGATATCCCTTCCACCCAGATTTTGTGAAACGCAAAAACCCGAAAGAATAGGCGCTGGGACATTTCAGCATTTCAAAAACTAGGGATTCCAAGGAGCAGAGATATCCCTTGCATTTTGATTTCATGAAATGCAAAAACCCAAAGGAATAGGTGCTAGGACATTTCATCATTTCAGAAATTGGGGGTTCGAAGGATCAAGGGATGGGAAGCTTGACTTGTGAAGTCCCGGTCGACGATATTTCGGCATTTCAGCAACTAGGGGTTTGAAGGACGAAAGGATGGGATGCTTGACTTGTGAAGTCTCTGTCCATGATATTTTGGCATTTCGACGACCAGGGATTTGAAGGAAAAAGGGACGCGACACTTGACTTGTGAAGTTACGATCCACGACAAGCACCCTTTTTGGCTTAGTGCAAGGTCACGGTTGTTGGTCATGTGCTATGGGAGCTCACGCTTGGCACTTGGAAAAGCCAACTGAGCATTTGTGGGGGACCTATGTGTTCGTTTGAAGGATTCCATTTTGGAACCAGAAGAGCCATTTCAGCTTCGAAATTAGAAGATCCTGACTGGGAGGTCGCGCAACCTTTAAGAGGGATAGTGGGTCTGCATCAGGTGGTATCAGAGCCTAGGTTTTTCCTCTGTAGACTTTAAGCGAAGGATAAAAAGAAGGAGAAAAAGAACTCAAAGTTGTACTATGTGTGTGACAGATAGTCAACATAATGCTGCCAAGAATATGAGAGCCGCCTTTAGCCAACCATGCTGTAGAGAGGGAGATGCGAGAGCTTCGTGCATAATTGGAAACAATGGAAGTGACACAGAGAAGATCACCTGACGTTGGGGATGTCAGTGATGCAAAAAGTGAAGACATTGAGGTTGAAGAAGCTGCAGGAGAGGATGCTGTAGAAGAACGTTTGTTGAGAGCAGTTGCCAGATTGGAAGGCAGAGCTAAGATAGAGGTCCCCATGTATGAGGGAAATATAAATGTTGAAGAACTGTTGGACTAGATAAGGTCCATGGACAAACACTTTGACTATGAAGATGTCGATGGGGAGAAGAAGGTGAAGCAGGCAATCACGCAGATAAAAGGGCATGCAACACTATGGTGGGATGAACTGCACGCTAAGAGGAGAAGTAAAGGCAAACATAGGATAAAGAGTTGGGACAGGATGGTAGCCAAACTGAAGGCTAAGTTCATACCCAAAGACTACCAGATCAATCTATTAAGGAAGCTACATAACCTGAGACAGAAAGGGATGACAATCAAGGAGTACACCAAGGAGTTCTACCGACTGACCATTAGAACTGGACAAAGGGAGAGAGATGAAGAGAAAGTCGCAAGATATATAAATGGCTTGAGATATGAAATCTAGAACAAGCTTAGCTTGATGTCAGTGAGGACTGTTGAATATGCTGATCAGTTTGTGATGAAGGTAGAGGAGAAGATGACCAGAAAACAGAACCAGCGAGGAAGAGGTAAAGGCTCAGTCCCAAGAAAAATTAAGGGATTTAATCATGAAAGAGCACATTAGTCTAAGGAAGAGGATGAGAAACTATACAATCACTCAGAATGAGGAGGAATTTCACAAGGGAGACAAAGTGGTGGAAGAAACTCTTCTAGAGGAAGAGGCAGAGGAGGAGTAAGGTGCTATAACTATGGAAAGATAGGGCACATGTCTTGGGAATGTCCTGAGAAGAAGAAGGAAGGAGGAGAAGCTCACATTTCAGAAGCACGACGAAGAGATGTTGAGGCAGAAGGAGTAGAGGATGGAGCATCCCTGATGTTGAGAAAATTTCTCTTAAAACCAGAGGCAGAAATTGGAAAACCAGTGCAGAGAAACAGTCTCTTCAGGACATCTTGCAAGACTAAGGATAAAGTATGCGAGGTGATCATTGATAGTGGGAGTACTGACAACTTAGTATCCACAGAGATGGTGGAGAAATTGGAGCTGAAGATAACTGGACATCCAAGGCCATACAAAGTCTCATGGTTGCAAAAAGGACACAAGGTAATGATCACTAACGATGCTTGGTTGAAATTAAAATAGGAGGATATAAAGATGAAATCCCATGTGATGTAATTCCCATGGACGTATGCAAATTCTCTTGGGAAGACCATGGAAGTTTGACAGAAATGTAATTCACGATGGAAGGAAGAATACATATAAATTAGAGAAGAATGTTAGCACACATATGTTGTTTCCAATGGAGGAGAAGAGAGCGAAAGAATAAGCCAGCACAAGCATACTTCTCATGAGTGGGAAGGAACTCCTAAAAGAAGTCAAGGAATAATAGGATATGCAGTTCATTGTGGTGAGGAAGCCCAAACTCATCCTTATGAGTACGACAGTGAATGAATTACCTGAAGAAGTTCAGGAGCTGTTGGATAATTTTGTTGATATAGTGGTGGATGAGCTGCCAAACTCATTGCCACCCATCAAGAGTATCAGTCATCATATCGACTTGATACTAGGAGAAATCCTGCCAAACAAAGAAACATACAAATTAACACCTTGAGAGAATGAGGAGGTGAGGAACCAAGTCCAAGAGTTGCTAGATGAGGGTTTAGTCATAGAAAGTTTGAGCATGTGTAGTACCAATTGTGTTAAGCCCAAAGAAAGATGGAGGATGGAGAATGTGCACAGAATCGAAGGCCATCAACAAGATCACCATCAGGTACAGATTTCCTTTATCGAGAATGGATGACTTAATGGATTGCTTAAGTGGAGCAAATTTATTTTCTAAGATATATCTGAAAAGTGGATATCACTAGATCAGGATGAGAGAAGGTGATGAATGGAAAACAACCTTTAAGATGAATGAAGGTCTATATGAGTGGTTGGTTATGCCATTTGTCTTAACGAATTCCCTGAGAACTTTCATGAGGTTGATGAATGAAATTCTAAAAGATTTCATTGGTAAGTTTGTAGTTGTATATCTGGATGATATACTAATTTTTAGCAAGACTAAGGAGGAGCATTTGAGACACCTAACGCTAGTAATGAGGAGCCTACAGTAGGAGAAGTTGATAATCAATTTGAATAAGTCCTCTATTATGAAGACAAAGCTCATTTACTTGGGTTTTGTGATCTCTTCGAATGAACTGAAGATGCATCCAGAAAAAGTGAAAGCAATCAGAAAATGGCCATCACCAAGGAGCATGTTCGAGGTAAGGAGATTTCATGGTTTAGCAAGTTTCTATAGGAAGTTCATTAGATACTTCAGTGGGATTTGTGCACCCATGATGGATACAGTAAAGAAGTGACACAAGTCGTTTAAATGGACAGAGGAAGCTGAAAAGAGCTTCAATATACTGAAGGAGAAGATAACAGAACGACCATTTTTTATCTTGCCAAATT